>NDGM011020790.1:0-16647 GCA_002564305.1 Octomys mimax
CCTGGTGGGCTGAGCTGGCCACACACACACACAATAAATAAATAAATAAATGTTAAAAAAAAAGAAGTTTATATAAAAAATTAATGAACAAATACTAATTCTAAGTATTCATCAGGTATAAAAATATTTTGCTACATTTATAAAAAGCATCATGGTCAGATTGGGATATTGTCATATCCATTGCTTCCAACGGTTCTTAACTTGGGAGAGTATTTAAGATCCTACAAGCTGTTTCAAAGCATACAATTGGGTGTCATTAACAATTTGTCATGCCACTTTACCATGGAAATTTAAAAGTTGTTCCTTTTAGGCAACCATTCTGCTGTATGCCTACAATCCCAGTTACTCAGGAGGCGGATATAGAATTGAAAGTTTGCAACCAATCTTGACATCTTCTACTCTGTCTAGAAAAAACTAAAATTTTCTTGGTATGGAGCCTATAATTAGAGGACCATGCTACTGTGTATGAAGCTTTGGACTCAATGTACAATAAAAAGAAGAGAAAGGAGGGGGTGGAATTGCTGTTTGTCTCCTCCTTTTTACCTATGACCACTAAACATTCTTTGTCCAGGTTCCCTACTCCAAGCTCTCCCAGTAAACATTATTATACTGTCTACCTCTATGAGACCAAATTTACCTTTTACCTTTCAACTATAGTTAGAATGTGGAATCCTTTCTTAGTTACTTTTCTCTTGTTGCTGGAACAAAATAACAAACACCCCAAATTATGGAAGGAAGGGTTTATTTACCTTGTAGTTTGTGGAAGTGTCAGTCCATACTTGTATGGCTCCAAGACAGAGTGGCATATGGCAGAGGGCAGCAGTTCATGGTGGTGGAAAACAGTAAAGGGCAAAGGGAGAAGCAGCGACTGCAGCAGCTAACAAGCCTTTTCCCCTTCTTTATATTGCATTCAGGCTATTTGCTGTAGGGCAGGTGTAGCACTCACACCCATAATCCTAGCACTGAATCATGAATTAATCACAAACTCTAGAAGCCTGACCCAATAACTACACGAGGCTTTTGGGGGACAACTAGACACAAACACAACATTACATTCCTACTCCCTAAAAATCTCATATACATCCCTTTATGCAAAAGAAATTTTAGTCCTTCTCTAAGAGTTTTCAGTCTTAACCATTTTAGGATTGTGGAAAAGTCCAAGTCCCAAGTCTCCTCCAAGATCTAAGGTAAACTCTTAGCTGTGAGCCCTTATACAAATGAAAAGTTCAACACTTTCAACATTCAATGGCACAAGGAAAACATTACCATTCCAAAAGGTACAAACGGCAGGATACCAAGCACTGGGACCAAAATGAGTGCTAAATTCAGAAGGGAAGTACAAAATTCAGAAGGGCAAACATTAAGTTCTTAGTTCCATATGGAACATCCAAAACAACATGTGGCAAATTGTGAGCTTTATATGGCCATATGGCCCCATCGTAATGGCACTTTTGGTGATAGCTCCCATGGAATTTCTCTTAGTCTGACTTTGCTCCCTCCTTGCAACTTTCCTTAGATCATTCCTGGCTTTTCCAAATTTATGTGGTCTTATCCTCAGAACTCTTGGATTTTGCATGTGCCTAAAACTAATGGCATGTGAATGATGCCAAGATCTGCTGCCAGCTGGAGGAGTAACCATGTTTCATTCTCTCTTGGCCATGGGGGCTGAGTGCTTGGACCATTGAGCACTCTGACTTTGATTCTGAGGAACAAATTCTCTATACTTCTTTCATTCTGGAACTTGGTTTGGCTGCCATTGCCATTCTGGAACATGTCACTCTAAAGCTTTCCTTTGAAAGCAAAGTCTTTCATGTTTATAGTTTGAGGTGGCAAATGGTAGAGACTGGATGCTGCTTGTGATGCCCTAGGACAATCTTTTCTATTCTCCTCTCCCTTGTCAGCAGCGGAGCTCCTCTTAGTTCCTTCTTTGCAGTCCACAGCTTTATTGGAGCTTCTTTTCTGGCCAATCTCACATCTTAAATCATCCTACTGGGCTCTTTGCTCTTGATTCTCCACATAAATCTGACTAAAAGCCCCCAACAATAGCCATGCTACTGCCTCAACATTCAGCTACCTTGAAATTTCTTTTGCAAGATTAGTCAGTGTGCTGTGCTTGATCTCAGTCTCAGGCAAAGTCTCTGTACACAAGCAAATGAAGACAAACTTTCTGCTAAGCCATCACACACATCTGGAGTCCAACAACCAAGGCAGTCCATTTTTCAAACCTCCTCCTCTTCCTCAACCTGGTCTTTACAGCCTGGATTTCTATCAGTATTTTGGTCTTCTAAGCTCTGACCATAATTTTCTATACAGAACAGCTGAAGGCATTCCAGTCCTTCTCTTTCAGGCAACATCTTCAAATCTTTTCTATCTTTTCCCATAAGCCATTCCCAAAAGAGCTTTAAATTTTTTAAAAATTTATTTACTTATATATTTACTTGGTATAGGGTCTCACTATGCAGTTCAACTTGTAGTGATCCTCCTGTTTCAGACTCTCCAGTGCTAAGATTACAGGTATTCACCATCATGCCTAGTTTCACTGCCAGAACAGCATGCAGTACCAGGAATCAGACCTGAGTCCTTGCACTTGCCAGGCAGGTGTGTAGAACATCAAGGTGGTTCCCAAGTTCTCCCAAAGGGTCTTGAATGACATGGTCCAGTATAATCACAACAACAATCCCACTTCTCAGTACAAAATTCTGTCTTAGTTACCTTTCTGTCATTGCTGGACAAAATACCCAACAACCAAAATTAGGGAAAGAAAGGTTTATTTAGCTCACAGTTTGTGGAGGTTTCAGTCCTTACTCAGCTGGCTCCAAGGCAGAGTGATACATAGAAGAGGGCAGCAGTTCATGGTGGCAGAAGACCGCAAAGAGCAAAGAGAGGAGCAGCAGCCTACCTCTTTTCCTTACATTGTATTCAGGGTATCTGCCCCAGGGTGGGTGTAGCACTTACACACAGAATCCTAGCACAGGATCGTGAATTATTAAAAAACCACAAGCTAAGAAAGTGAACAATATTCCACTGCATGTAAATAAATGTCACTTCTTTTAGATATGGCACTAGTAACAGAATCAAGAAGACAATGAGTGAATTGAAATTCATACAAATTAAAAACTCTTTCTCTGTGTCAGTTTAAAAAAAGGAAAAAGAAAAACCATAAACACTAGAGAAGCATATACGTTTGTGAAATATATGTCAAGTAAAAGACTTGCATCATGAATATACAAAGCATTATCTCAAGGTCAAATAAGTAAACAATCAAAACAAATATGTACAAAATATTTGAATATTTCTTTGAAGATATCATCAGGAAATAAGCATGTGAAAAGTTTAGTAAAGTAATTCAAATTAAAATCACATGGCATGTCATGAAAACCTCCAGCAATGATTACAATTAAAATGTTGGCCTGGGCTTGAGTTGTGCCTCAGAGGTAGAGCACCTGACTGTTGGAATTAATCCCCAGCACTGAAAACAGAAAGTGCTGAGCATACTAGACATTGCCAATGAGGTAAGGAAAGTTAATCACTCGTAAATCACTATTGGGAAATACAAAATAGAAGTTCAAAACATAACTAATCAATTATTAAAAATTCCATATACATAGATGATTCAACCTAATACCTATTCAACAAAATCTGAAGTATGTATTCATATAAAGATTTATAAAAATATATTCATTTAAGAGCTGGGAAGGGGCTGAGAAGATTGCTCAGTGGCTCAGTAGAATAAGCGCTTGCCTGAGTTCAATTCCTGGTTCTGCAAAAAAAAAAGAGAGAGAGAGAGCTGGGAAGAGCTCTGTGGTCTAAGCACATGCCTGGAAAGCTCAAGGACCTGGGTTTGATCCCTGGTACCACATATTGTACTGGCCCAGGAACCCTGGCCGCACCATGCCAGCCACCAAAACCGGGCATCATGACACATGCCTGTGATTCCAGTGCTGGGGAGGTGGAGACAGGAAGATCACCATGAGTCCGAACTGTGTAGTGAGACCTTGTACCAAATAGATAAATAAATTATTTTTTACAAAAAATATATTCATTTAAGGTTTCATTTAATAGAACAGAATTAGAAATAACATGTTGTCCATATTTAGGAATGTGATATACTGAATATATTAACTTATTATATATTCTTAGAAAACATAATTTTAATCAATATTTATAGCCCATAATTTTTTCCCAAATACTCTTATTTAAAATTAAAGCTTTGAAGATTGTTACGCTAAACAACATTTTTGTGCTTCTTTCCTTCTTTGACAATTTTCTACCATTTGGAATTTTATTTTAGGGGCTTTGTACACATTGTTAATTAGCTGTCTCAAAAACAGTGACTCTAGAATAGTTTAAATACTGTCTTAGGCCTCATGACCTCTTTTTATTTTTTTATTTTTTGAGACAGGGTCTCACTATGTAGTTCATTCTGGCTATGAACTCACTAGGCAGCCCAGGCTGGCCTTGAACTCACAGCAGTTCTCCTGCCTCAGTCTCCCAAATGCTGAGATTACAGGTGCACTCCAGCACACCAAGCTACTTCATGTCCTCTTAATACATCCTTAATAAGCCAAGTTGACAGCAATCTTATTATTAGTCACATAAAATTTTAACTGTTCGAAGCTAGAGTGGTTACTTTTTTCTAGCATAGTAAAATAACCTCCTTTCCCATGGAAAAAAAATACATCCTGAATATCAGCAAGTGTTGGCTTCCTATGTTTCTCTGCTATAAATCTCAGCTGTTTATCTCTTTGTTACTAAGTGAACTTTATACATAGTGACTACAGGCAGTTATGTACATGCTTTAAATAATTCACCATGCCTGAGAACTTGTTTCAGGTCCACCCAGCATGATAATTTTAGTCAAGAATGTTGTGTTCAGACCTATTATTCATATATGTGAGAACAAAAACAAGTGCCCTAATAAAGTCAGTATGAGATGTTTATAGCATGCAAGACACTAGAGTAAATAATGTTAATATCTACTACATTAATTTTTGAAAGGCTGCAACTGCTCAGAATAAAACCATACTGAAAAATTTTTGGAGCATGTGTGTGTTATATGTGTGTGTGTATGTGTGTGTGTGTATTCACAAACATGCACTTTCATGCTTACAGACTTTTAAAAGAAATTTTCCAGCAGCTGGCATATCCAGAAAGACTTCAAAGAGGAGGTGACCTATATATTGGATTTTTGAAGAATTATTTTATCATTGAAGATTTGGAGGATGTTACCCAATGAGAAGTCACAAGGCATAAAAGGATCTAAAATACTTGAGGACAGAGAGAAATTCACTATTCAGTAACACTGTTCATCAGGAGAGGAGCTGGTGATTATCAAAAATGAGCTGGAAACAGATGAAGACAGGCTTTGTCTGTCGTTTTGAAAAACATAAATCTTAACTTTGATGGTAACAGGGAGGCCAGTCAAATAGAGACGTGAAACTCTTAATATTCAACTGTAAAATTTCTACCCATGGAAAAAGTAAGTGCCTGATATTCAGTTGCTTTTTGTTAACTCACCAATTTTCACTTTAGTGTGCTTAACACAGATGCATATGCATAGAAATTAAGGAATTTGCATCAAGAATATATCATTAATAAGATAACAATTTTAAGAGCCAAGATAGCTTTCTGAGATTAATATTTGAGATTTTTTAAAGTCAATAAATTAATCAATGAGTCAATTGCTTTGCAAGATGTTTCTCAAAAGCTTATTGAAGGAAACTGTGCTCCAGAATGTAAAAAACTATATTGCCTGAGCTAGAGTTTACAGAAACAATATTTCTTTCTTTTTGATAGAGTTACACTTCTATAGTATATTGAACAATTCAAACATCTTCTCTACACAAAAATTGAAACTAGCCGTGATAATAATGAAGTAATGTACCACATTTTTATAGGATCAAAATTTTTGACAAAGTAACTTTCTTTGTCAAAATGATCACTGGGTTGAAAAAAATCAGTGATAACAATTTAAGTGCTATGTGATACATAGATTTCTAGAAAGCAGCTGTGCAAACAAAGGGAAGAACTTTATGGAAAACCATGACACATTAAGAGACCTGTTGATTACATTGCATGTCTAATTCAAGATATTTTGCTTATACAAAATCAAGAGCATAACCTCCAAAGAATAATTTGGAAAGTTACACATTGCTTTCATTTTATTTAATTCATGTTTTCTACTTAACAAAAGACCACCAGCTGTGTGAATCTACAATGCTTAGGTTTCAACAATGTAGATTTTGTTCCAAATGCACTATTTAATGCGTATACGTGACATTTCCATATCAGCATATTTGACAATAAATTTAATCAATTTAACATAAGAATGAAAACAGAATTTTAAAATATCATATTGAGCAAATACCTGGCAATAGTAGTTTTCTAAATGACAGACACTTATTTTCTTATTATGACAACAAAACACTGACATAATAAAAGGTAACATCTCTTCTTTACTGAGTATAAATAAGCGTTACACATTTTTATGAAAAAAATTCCAAATGAAAATAATAGGAGGATAACAATAGTTAATACATTCATATCACTCTTAGAAGTAGCTACACAGGCTACAACATACAGACAAAAAGATTCTCCAAATGACATTAGAACAAACCTTCCTGTTTAACGAATGAAGAGAAATTACTATAACTATGACTTTTTTTTGTTTTTTGATGGGTTTGTTTGTTTGTTTGTTTGTTTCCAGTACCAAGGACTGAACTCAGGACCTTGTGCTTTCCAGGCAAGCACTTATTCTACTGAGCTATCTCCCCAGCCCAATCATGACTTTTTTCCCTTTTCCCTTACATCATTTCCCCCTCCCCACTCTAGTCCCTCTTTCCTTTGGAACAACTTCTTCTCATTTCACATCTATTTCATATTTTGGACCTTATTCACACTCTTATTTACTCCCACACCAGGGAGACAATACAGTGCTTGCACATGTGAATCTGACTTATTTCACTCAAACTTCACCCATTTACCTACAAAAGCCTCAAGTTTATCCTTCTTCATGGCTGAGTAGTGCTCCACTGTATACAGAGACCGTATGTTTTTTATGATTCCTCCATTGACTAGCATTTGGGTTGTTGCCAAACCAAGACTGCATAGGAAATTCTTCAAAGAATCAACAACAAAAATCTCATCTTATTAAAAAGCTTTTGTATATCAAAAGAAATAACCAATGGAATAAAAAGATAGCCCAATGTGTGGAAGAACATTTTCTTTTCTTTTTTTTTTTGAAGAACATTTTAGCCAGTTGACCCTCATCTTATACCTAGAACATATAAAAAATTGAAGAAACTTGACCCTCCCAAAATTCAAAGAGCCAATCAAAAAATGGACTTCTGAGTTGAATACACACTTCTCAGATGAAGAAGTTGAAACAGCAAATAAATATACAAAAAATGTTCCACATCATTGGTCATTTGAGAAATGCAAATTAAAACAACACTGAGCTTCCATCTCACCCCAGAAAGAATGGCCATCTTCCAGAAATCAACCAATAATAAATGCTGTTGGCACTGGGGGAAAGGAACCCCACTGTTTTGGGGAGTGTAGACTGGTACAACTGCTGTCAAATTCAGTATCGAGATTCCTCAAAAAGCTAGTATTAGAGGGTCCATTCAACCTAGCTGTTTCCATATATGCTCCATTTTATAGCAGCTCAATTTGTAACAGATAAATCTAGGATACATATATTTTATTGGAAAAAGTCTTAGGACTTTTGGAAATAAACTAGTATTAAAGTCATTACCTAATATTTTACTAGTTCAAAAAATATTTTTTAATAGTATTTGGTTGTTACAGGGTCTGACTACACTCAGACTCATAGTGGTCCTCCTATTCTCAGCTTCCCCAGTGCTGGGATTACAGGGGTGCATTACTATGCCAGTACTCTGTGGCTGGCTCAGCCTGGGTGGGGCTGTCATGGCATGTGGAGCCTGGGATTGAACCGTGGTCCCTGCGCTTGCCTACGCTTGCCTAAGCAGGTACTTTAGTCCACTGAGCTATCTCACTGGCCCTTAGTTCAAATAATTTTTAAAAGAACTTCTATTTAAATGATGACTATAATTCTCTTGAATCCATGGTTACATAATTTAAAGGATATTTTCTCTGAGCTCCATTGTCTTGTTTATCTAATATTTTCAAAGCACTCAGGAAATATGAATTATGAACATGAGTAAATTTATATATATATATATATATATATATATATATATATATATATATGATGTGGTCTTACTATGTTCACCAAGGTACCTCAGACTCCTGGGCATTTGCAATTTGTCTGCCTCAGTTTCCCAAATAAATGGGACTACAAATTAAAATGTACAAATTGAAAACTCTGTAAGAGACATTTCTTCATTTTTGTCCCTTCAAAATATTGTCTATAGTAGTACAAAAGCATTTTGCTATATATTTCCCCTAAAATTGTGTTTTAAGTCTAAGAAAGAGAAGGGGCTGGTGAAATAGCTAAATGGGCTAAAGCACCTGCTTAGGCAAGCTTATGCAAGCACAGGGACTGTGGTTCAATCCCCGGCACCACATGTGGTGCCAACCCTGACCCCAAGGCAGGCTGAGCCGGCCAGAGTTGGGATGTCATGGCTCACACCTATAATCCCAGGGCTGGGGAGGCTGAAAGCAGGAGGATCACTAGAGTCCAGGCTGCATAGTGAGACCCTGCAACAACCAAATATATTAAGATAATAATAATAGTAATAAAATAAAATTTTAAAAAAGAAAGAGAAAAAACACTCTAGATCTTTGACATCACAAATACCTGGGCCTGGGAGATGGCTCAGTAGAATAGGCGCTTGCCTGTCAAGTGCAAGGGCCTCAGTTCAATCCCCAGTTCCGCAAAACAAAAACCAAAAAATCCTTAAATCAGGACTATTTCTTTACCCTTTTTCATATTGTCTATTATTCTCCCAGTGCCTCTTATTCATAGACCGCTAGTAATGACAGGTGCGGCAATATTGAAATAACTACGACAGCGACATGGACTCACTCACATTTGATGGGCACTAACTGCCTCACTATTTCAGCACATGGTAACATCAGCGCCATTTGTTTGCACAGCAATGAACTGGCCCTTCGATCTGCTCTCACAGCTGTCATTTCCTGACTTTTCTCTTCAGATGTAAAGACTCTCTCTGGCTTTGCCCACTGGACGCAGAAGGCCACGTAACTTCAGCTTCCCTCCCTTTAAAGGGCACAGGGCGCTCCGAATCAGCATCTGCTCCCACTGGCTGCTGCGGGCATCTGCTTTTGCCCCTCCTGCATGCCTTGCTAGCCTTCGCCCTTCGTCTTCCGACCTTTTCTCATTGACCCAGACCTCTGCGCCTCTTGCTCATTTCCGCTCTACTTGTCTAAGCTTTCATTCTTAGATCCTTCTACTATTTCATGTCAAAATCATTGGTTTTACATACTTCTTCGCTCTTCATACTATAAAGTTTTTCCCTACGTTCAGTTTTAAGTACTTGTGGTAAGATCCAGATGTTTATATTGAATAGCATTGCCAAACACCAAACATGTAATATTTACAATGTTACGATCCCCCTAGTACTGTCTAGAATATTGTCTAATTCTTGTAAGACAGAGAATCAAATGTTTAAATAAACAAAGTATTTAATTTTACAAAGGATTGTCGCAGCACTTAAGCTAAGCTGAGAAGTTTATATTATAAAATTATAATTTTTGCCACAATTTCTATTTCTAATTATTTAATAATAACAGAGCGTTGTTTTTTGCACCAAGATTTCTTTATATTAAGAAACATAACCAGATGTTATAAGAACTCATAATCAGGAAGTGAACCATGCAATAGTGTTAAAACAATTGTCACCCTTTTGAGACAGTAGCCATGTGTGTATGTCCGTATGTCTTTATATCTAAATAAGTAAGACAGAATTATGGCTCCAACTGCTGTTTTTCATGTATTAGATTTGGATACATTTTTCACTTCTGTAAATTTTGGTTTCTGCAAAGTCTGTGCAATAGTAATCTACACCTCATAGAAATAAACATGAAAGGACAAATGTTTTAGCTCAGTGGCACAATGCCTGCCTGGCAAGTGTGAAGCCCTTAGTTTGATTCTCAGTACCCCCCAAAGAAATGAATGTGAAAGTGTTAAGTGTTTGCTGTGTTGTTTGATAATACATACATGATCAATGAATTGTATTCCCATGCTTATGCAATAATTGCCACTTTTTATTACATAGCAGGAACTCAAAATACCTCTCCCATAATTCCTGTAAACTGATCTTTGGGTAGCTTTGTCTCAGAGCAACTATGATGGCTTGTCTTAGTTGTATAATTATAAAAGTTAAAATATTAAAAATTTCCAATATTGAATAAAGATTTCAGAAATCAGATAGAAATTACCAGAACCTAACTAATGTTTCTACCATCTATATACTGATATGTATCTATATATATTCTGGTCTAGAGTTACAAATGTTTTTGAGATCTACAGATTGGTTCCTTAAATGTGGTATTGACTTTAGTGTAAAGCTATTTAATTTTTAAATTTATTGGAAATGTACAATTTTAAAACCCTCTCCAAAATTATTAAACATTTCACTAAACCTTTTCAATTTTTACATAATCTTCTTTTACAAAAGTCTTCACATTTTATAAAGAAGACATGAAACTAACCTATAGTTTGTGGGGAGCAGCTAACTGGAGCTTGATCACATATTTGGGGCATCCCAGGTAACCCAGGCAAATATTAGCAGAGGTGTTTCACCTGACATCAACCCACCCAGTGTATAAATGAACACAAGGCCATCCTTGGGCAGTTTCTTTTCTCCAACCAGGAGCGGGGGCTCCCCTGATCTCGATTTTGTGCATTCTGACTCTTGAACTTCTTTCTTTAAAAAAAAAAATACTAACCTTATTGGGAAAGAAATAGCAGTGAGACAGTTTCAAAACAATTATTGTCCTGCTAGTAGGACAATAATTGATACATTGCATATTGTTGTCTTCGTAGTAGTTATTCATAGCACAAGATGCAGACATGATCTGTTGTCTAAACATTATTAGTATAACTCTTTCTTCTCATTGAACTAAGAGACAGAAGACGTATATCTAGCCCAACTATTTTGTATATACAGATATGTCCTCCCCCAGCCTCACTGCAGCCCCTGGAATCTCAAGGGCTGCCCACAAATACACATCAGAGGACTACTATTTTACCAAGACTGATTAGTTTTCTTATGTGCACCTTAAATAAAAGTACAAAAAAAATGTGTATGGGTGACCAGGTCAGCGTGATTGGAGAAAGAAGATGGCACATTCAAATCAACATCGTTTTGTCTAGTTATGGCCTAATGAGCTGCTTTGTGATAAGTCTAAGACAACTCCATTTTACTGTGGGGAAACAATGTACTCTCTGCCTAAATGATTTTACTCAAAGTCTTTAATAAACTGCCACTCTTTCCAAATGTATAGGAATGCTTAACAAAATTAAAGTTATTGAAACAGGGGCTGGGGAGATGACTCAGTGGAATAAGCGCTTCCCTGGCAAGCAGAAGGGCCTGAGTTCAATCCCTGGTTCCACCAAAAAAATAAATACATAAATAAAGTTATTGAAACAGAAGAATATGCTGAGAAGACCACTCTGCGTTTAAGAAATTAAACCAGCATATAATCAATCATGGAAATATTCTGTATAGCTTTTTATTGCTTTTTTCCTGGTACAGCAGCTGAAATAAACTCTGAATCAATTAATGTAGGAAACCAAGAAATATATTGCATTTAACCCTCGCATTCCTTTTGTTTTGCTTCCCATGGTAATAAAATATTCTTCTTTGCAGAAGCTGTATTTCTTAATACAAATGTAGGTAGGAAAATTTCAAACACCCTTGTCTTCCAAAACTTAGATCTTGAACAATAACAATCTTTAACTCGAATTTTTAAAATAAGCACATACAGCTTTAAAAAGAAAAACAGGTTTACATTCTCTGATGTCATTTGGTTAGCTAATATAAACTCCTTTTTGTTAAAATAGTGTACAAGAGTCTTTGCTTGAAAGACTCATAAACTTCTCCAGGCAACACCTAGATAAATTACCCATTTATTAAATTTTACTACGCTTTTAATTCACCCTTGAACTCTTAAAACAGGTTTTTAAACAACGCAGCCAAAATTTCCCTTTGCACCTGCAAATAACAATTGAACCAACAATTACGGACCATTTCCTCTTCTTTGAAATTCAAATAATGGCATTAAAATGGAGAGTAATATTTTTTATCTGCATCTGGTCAGGCTATTTCCTGACATTTGAGCTGAAGTAACAGGATGAATGTGTTAAAATGCTACAGAAAGAAGGTGAGCTGATTCTTGGATGACTTCAGAAATAAAGACAAGGAATATACACGGAATATAAAAATTCTACACAGCTCCAAATCATGGGAGGGCTTTATTTTCTATAAAGAAAACTAAACACTGAAGCTTATGTGAAACATATCAAAAAAACTATTATTTCTAGTGCCCATAGGATTGTTATTTTTTCACAGAATTTTGCAACATTCAATGCAGTATGTCCTTCAAATAGTCTTATGTCTTTGTTTCATCTCCATTTCTATATCCATATTCTTCGGAGTGGCTCTCATTTCTTATCTCCAAAGCTTCTCCCACATGACCCCCCTTTGAAGCCCAAGGATTACCTCAAGTATCTATTCTAATCTATAATTAGTAATTAAAATGAAATGAGTGCGAAAAGCCAAAATTGATATTGGCTTAAATTTTTTGAAAGTATAGATGGACTATAAACGAGAAAGCATAGATGGACTATAACAGACTGCTGTGTGTTACTAATTACTCAATTCTTGTTGCTTTACTTTCTCACATCATCTGAGAAAGACCTTATCTCTAACTGCAAACACTGGTTTTCTATATTTAATCATACTCCAGTAGAGTTCTTTGTTATTACCACTTCCTACATTTGCAATATTTCTAAATTTAAAATGCAGTGTACATGATAAAATACTAACAAACAACATGAAATCTATAATACCACTGTATATTTCATAGCACATTAAACATTTTGTATATGCCTCAAATTTTAACACCAGCAGTCCAGAATGCTTATTTTAAACTTGTCCTCCAGGGATGAGAAAATTGCACTCCAAAAACCTAAGTGATTTGGGTAAAATATAATATTTACAAAATCAAATGAGGTTTTTCTGGTGACTACGTTAGTTTAATTGTAGTAAATTTGCTCTGTGCATTATTTTCAAACAGTCCTAACTTGAAAACAAAACCATCCAATCACCCTACTTAATGAGACTATCCAGTCTAAACTGAGGTCATCTTCCTGTTTATAATTCTTTCATCACTTTTGCAAAATATTTTAAAGATAGATGGCTGACTACTAATCTTTTATTTACTGATAATGCTAACTCTCTGATGATCTTTTAAAGTAACTATACTACAGATTTAACCAAAATATAAAACATGAAAGAATTACTATAGAAGAAAGTGTCATCAAATATTTGGTTTTATTACCCTCTAAGTACTATGATAGTAGAGATCACCAAAAAAATTTTTAAAAGAAGGAAAACTATAAAAATATATGGGACATCATTTGGAGGCATCTATATTCTACTTATTAACAAGATTCCACACTATGCAAAAAGTAGATGCGTGCTAATCTGGAATCAACAGCACAGTATAGAGATTCAGAGGTAAGTGAGGCTTGAGGGGCACAGACCCGGGGGGAGTTTGAAGGAAAGAGGCTGTGTAAGTGTTAGAGAAGGTCTCAAAGGCAAGGATTGCAAAGGTGAAGTAGCTGGGAGAGGCTTGAAGCATCTGCATGATATTAAAAGCCAAAATGCTTCAGAGTAGAGCACAAAGCATGAGCCAGCATAGAGAATGTGAAGTGCCTGACCCACATTGAAAAGTAGAAATAGACAGCTCTGGGGACAGGGAGACAGGATTTTGAGCAAAATATGGAAGGCATTTCAGTTAGTCATTTTATGCCATCCAATAGCAAGTGTGAAACCACTAAAGATTTTTAAAAGTTCACAGCACTTTTTTTGTAATAATGTTACACATGTGTCTTTGTCACATATGTGTAAAGTATGAGATCAGATCGAAAGTGTTTCAACTTAGCTTTATAAATATATTGTAATTGAAAATCCCGCCTTGATCTATAATCGTGAAGAAATAGGCAATTTCCTAGTTCCTGCTCAAGTTCAGTAATAATTTCAACAGGTAGTTTTGATTGATTTGAGGGCAGTTGTGTGTGGAATTCTGAAACATCTGCCACTAATTGAGTAGAAGCCACTAATGGTATTTGAATTTGTATTCTATTAATGGCCATCCAATGGTATAAAGTTTTAGATGCCTCCACTCAGCTTTAGATTTTAGAATAGGTAAGTGGCAAACAGGCTGGAGACTAGGAACCATTACAATTACTTTGGTCAGATACCAATGGAAAAAAAAAAGAAGGAAAATGAAATAATGTGAAAGCTCCAAACTAGATATTGGCTTAAAATTTTTGAAAGAAAGTATAAATGGGCTATAAATAAAAGGCACCAATCATTTGTTGTCCTAATTAGTAGTACATTGAATGAATTAAGTACATTTCAAATAAATGAGTTTTGAGCATATTAATTTAATTCTATTTGAATTAATTTTTATTTAATTAATGCATATTTGTACTTCATGCAGTTTACAAACACCTTGAGGAGTGATTACCTGTACATGCCACAGCTTGATTCCTTTCTGTGAATCCCCTCTCACTCCTCCTGCTCAATTGTCCCTACCCCATTTTTTCTTTTCTTTTTTTTTTTTTTCCTTTTTTTTTTTTCAGTACTGGTGATGGAACTCAGGACCCTGCACTTACCAGGCAGGTGCTTATTCTACTGAGCTATCTCCCTGCCCCCCCTAATTTTCATTCTTAATAACTAAGATTATTACTCTCACCTCATGCTATGGTATACAGTAAGGATTTCAGAAAACAGAAAAATATTCATTGCTCGTGGATAGGAAGAACCAACGTTGTGAAAATGGACATAATTGCAAAACTGTTATACAGACAGTGCAATCCTGATCAAAATAGCATCAGCATAACTCACAGATGTAGAGAAAATATTTCTAAAATTCATTTGATACTAGAAAAGACCTAAATACCAAAGACAATCCTGGCCGAAAAAGGCAAGGCAGGAGGCATCACAATACCTAACTTGGAATTAAAATGCAAAGCTACTGTGATAAAATCAGCATGGCACCAGCAAAAAGATGGACCTGAGGATCAATGGAACCAATTAGAAGATGCACACACAACTACAAACATTCAGCCACCTGATCTTTGACAAAGGGGCCAAACATGTTCGCTGAGAAAGATAGCCTCTTTAACAAATGGTGCTGGAAAAACAGGCTTTCCACATGTTGAAGGCTAAAGCTGGAACCATGTCAACTACCATGCACTAAACTAAAGTCAGAATAGATTAAAGATCTAAATGTTAAAACAGAAATACTAAATCTACTGGAAGAAAAAGTATGTAGATTTCTTGAAGACATGGGGTGGACAGAAAGTTCATGAACAAAAACCAAACTGCAAGGGAAATATTTCAAAGAATTAATAATTGGAATCTCATCTTATTGAAAAGTTTTTGCATATCAAAACAAATCACAGAGTGAAAAGAAACCCTACATATTGAAAAAAAAAAATCTTAACCAACAGTCACTCAAAGAACTTCTATCTGGAATATATAAAGAACTAAAAAATGAATCAGGTCCCCAAAATTCAAAGACCCAATCCAAAAACAGGCATCTAAGATGAATATATACTTCTCAGCTGAAGAAATGCAAATAGAAAATATATGAAAAAATGTTCAACAGCTCTGGTCATTTGAGAAATGCAAATTAAAATAACATTGGCATTTAATCTCACCTCAGAAAAGAATGAATATCATAAAGAAATCAACTAATAACAAATACTGGAGAAGCTGTGGGGAAGAAGGAACCATTCTCCACTGTTGGTGCAAGTGTAGATTGATAAAATCTCCCTAGAAATCAGTGTAGAGATTCCTCAAAAAAATAAATAAGTAAACAAGGACTAGAAGTCCCATTCAACCCAGCTATTATCCTTCTGGGTATTTTTCCAGAAGAATTGAAAACAACGTACCACAGATAGATATATATATATATATATATATATATATATATATATATATATATGTTTATAGCAGCACAATTTGTCATTGCTAAATCTTGGAAACAATCCAAATGCCCATCAACTGAGGAATGGATAAAAAGATGTGATTCATTCATACAATGGAGTATTACTCAGCTATAAAGGAAGATAAACTTGATGCTTGTATAGATAGACAGATGCAACTAGAGGCTATACTCATAAATGAAATAAGTCAGACTCACATGTATAAACATCATATTGTTTCTCTAGTGCAAGAACCTGAAAGAGTACATAAACTCTGGAAGACACAATAGATATAATAAAAGAGGAAAACAAAACTTAGAAAAAAATAATAAACAATTGGGATGAAGGAAAGGGAAAAGAAAGAAAAAGGTGAAGGGGAAAATTCATGCAAGTGTATACACAGGATAGCTGTCATGATTGTATTACTAATTTCTATTTTGAAAGTAGAAGTTAATGATTCAAAATTGTAGTTTGAG
>NDGM011020812.1:0-12768 GCA_002564305.1 Octomys mimax
GAACTCAGGCCCTTGCGCTTGCCAGGCAAGCACTTATTCTACTGAGCTAACTCCCTGGCCCCCGAGGTTCTTAATATTTTTGGATTGGTGTCTTTTGTAAGATACTTACAGTAAGATTTGGTTATTTTTCTACAGAATGGTTCATATTAACTACACTGAAAATAAATTCATATAATAAGCTTTTTTCATGAGTGTTAATTCTTCCATTGGTTTCCATTAAGTTTAATGTACAATGATAGAAGAATTAGAGGGCTGGCTAGATAGTTCAGTGGAAGCACCTGCTTAGGCAGACGCAGAAACCGGGGTTCCATCCCATGCGAGCCCCACCCCTGGGCAAACTGAGATGGTGACTGAGACTGGATGTGGTGGCACGCACCTATAATTGCAGAACTTGGGAGGTTGAAAATAGGAGGCTCACTACAAATCTTACCTGTGTAATGAGACCCTATAAATCCTGTATTAAATACATTAAAAGAAAAAAAAAACCAGAGATGTCCTATAAAACCTAATAGTATTTTGCAATAGAATGTATGGGTGTAAAATACACATTTCTGTTGAACACTTTAATTCATCACTGACTCTCAAGCCTCAGTCAAAAACATGTGGTGTGGTAGGAGCTGTACTAGATCAAAAAAGGAGGTAGTCTAGCTTTTCATTGGTAGTTTTCAAAGTCTTCCCTAATTTAACCCAACCCCAATATTTTTTTTTTAATCACTAAATAGAAGTCCAATGCACTATTCATTGCACTGCACTGCCAAGTTTGTTTTTATCACTAAGCACAGGACAGCTCCCCCACCTCCAACGTGTCTTAATCCTAGATACATTATCTAGAACTTGTAAGAGATTTTAAAAATCAAATAGGTTATAGAACTTTTGCTTGTTGGAGAATGCCAAGCCTATACTAAGGTTGAAATAATAATATAAAGCATTGCATGCTTAGTGCCGATTTGTTGACAGATCACTTTAGAGGTGAAGAATTTCAAGCATCTTGGCGTAAGATGTTTAGAATTTATCTTATGAAGATTTTTAAATGAATATGATTTGATCAAATGACTTTTACGAAAATTAGCTATATAAATTAAAGGTACAAGATACCTGTTGATCCGAAACTAGTGAGGTTCAGATAGAATTCAAGATTGAATGATTATAGGATTTCTGGATGGATATGAAATAAATAAAAATAAATGCACTTTACTAGAAAAATGATTGATATCTTAATAAGAAATGAAAACATAATGATTTAAATTGGAGCAGAAGGAGGTGAGGAGTTCCCCTACATAAACTTGCTTAGTTTGAAGCTGTACCACAGATCTCTTAAGATGGTCTCCAGGTTCTGCAGTTCACTAGCAAGACCAATGGAACTTAGCATACAGCTGTACTCAAAGCTATGACCTGTTACAGAAGAAGGACACAAAGCATAAACAACAAAGGCAAAGGGCGCATGAAATCTAGAGAATCCTAACGTAGCTTCTGGGAGACTTTTTCCGGTGAAGCTACACAGGAGAGACTTAATTCTTCCAGTAAGGAATTGTGACAAGAGATGAAGGATTGTTTATCACAGAAGCTCATTAGCACCGTAGTGTCTATGGTTTTTATTTAGTGGAAGCTGATTACATACACCCCACCTTGCCTTGTCCTTGCAAAATTACAGAAGGAAAGGAGGTATTTGCCATAGACTGTATTGTTAACACAGTTGTTTTAGGAACAGTGAACCATTCTTATGGAATACTGAGAAGCCTCCTAAATCTAAAGGCCTCCCAAATGCCAGCCAACACATGACCATACAGACAGACCTTTTTAAGGATATCTGTGTAGGGCCTGCTATATTGTTGTGTTTCTTCACAGAAATGATGGCATGATATATAATTAGTTGTAGTCAAAGTACTAAGAAATAACTGCCGTTAACCAGGCATAGTTGTCCATACCTGCATTCTAACTACTTGGTAGGATAAGGCAACAGAATGGCAAGTTTGAAAAGCCTTTTGGAGTGATTTAGTGAGATGCTGCCTGAAAATAAAAAAAAATTTCTTTAAAAAGAGATGGGGGTGCCTGGGAGATGGCTCAGTAGAATAAGCACTTCCCTGGCAAGGGTAAGGGTCTGAGTTCAATCCCAGGTTCCACAAAAAAAAAAAAAAAGATGGGGATGTACCCATTGCCTGCCAAAAGAGAAGAGAAATAATGCACATCTTTTAGTCTGAGAGGATTTAAACTAAACAAATTAATGAACATGTGGTGCTGATGTTCAAAAGGCTAGTTCATAGATTCCTGGGAGTTACCAATACCTTTTTCAAGAGTTGCTACCAGCTCAAAATCATACCAGTTTTTGCACAAATAGTACAGAAACTAGTGCAAATCAAAATTGTGACTAAAGTTTTACTTGTATCTCTTACAATTTACACTATTATGCAACCATAGTGGGGGCAGTTAAGGACATCATTAATGAAGCAGTGAAATTTAACTTCATTAGATTGTGACCTTTAAGTACAGACCCATTTGTATTCTGTGAATGACAATGCAAAGTATACTTTTAAAGCACCTTTGCTACTTTCCAAAGCATTGTGGTTGTCTATTATCTGACTGGAAGTTGAAGTGACTGCTTTTATCTTGAAAGAACACCTGACAAAATATGGTTACTCAAACTGGGATATATGGCAGACATTTTTTCAAAAATGAATGAAAGAAATAAACCTATCACTTCAAAGAGAACTGACAGTATGTGTTGCTAATAATATAATTTGAGCTTTCAAGAAAATTAGGATTTTGGAAAACTTGTATTTTTCATTGTGAGCCTGAGAGATTCCTGATACTTAAAGAATTTTCTGATGTGAATTGGTATTAATGTATACGATTTTTTTTCCAATATGGATAATGAAACATGTCAACATTGGAAAGCTGTGTAATTCAGTAAATCACAGTTTTCCAAATGACTGGAGGCTTTTCAACAGGCATTCATGAGCAAAAAATTGACTCAAAGTATAAGACAGCCCCAGTACTCTGAATGTAGCAGAATATGAAATGTTCATTGACATTGGTTTCAGATTCTATGATGCCTCATGTTCCATAATTTAGCTATGTCTGGTGTCCAAGAAATACAGCTTATCAAATTGTGGTAAAGTAAAAAAGAGATTTCTACAGTATTGATAAATCCATTAAATTTCTTCCAGATAGACATATAGCCCAGAGGTAAGAGTACTTGACTAGGATGTACAAAGCCCTGGGCTCAATTTCTAGTCCTGAGATAAAGGAGGTTGAGGTGGGAAGTGTATGCAGAAATAGAATCTAGCTATCTGCTGTTACCTTGCACAAAATTCTAGTATGGCATATGTCAAAAGACATAAGCTAATAATAAAAGCTTGTCAAGATCCTCATCTTTCCAGTGTATGAATAGGAACTGATCAAAATGTTGGGGGACTTCTAATCAAGGGGAAAGAAGTTTGGAGGACAAAAGGCAGAGTTAAGTAGAAAAGAAAGAATTAATCAAATGTATCTCTTGTTCTCATTTGTTCGTGTCCTAGTCACTTTGGTTCCTTTTTTGTCCTTCCACGCTTAGTTAACAGAATAGCAAGTTTTAATGTTTCCGTAGATAACTTGTCAGAGCTTCTGCTTTAGTTTTCAGGAGTTTTTGCTTTTAGTCCACTTCACTCACTTCCATGACTAAGCCCTGAGTGCTGGCATTGCTTCAAGTATCTGAAAGCTTTTGGTCACACTATTTGTCCCTCCAGGTCATGAGTAGCCACAGTTGGAAATCCCACTCCCTTTTCTCCAAGAACCACCTCCTCTGAAGGTCTCACTTGCTCCCGTCACCTGCACTGGACCAGAAGTCTTATTTGAACCCCTTTCAGCAGCACCCTGATTGTCCAGCATCTTTTGCCTTTTGGTCAGGCCTGTGGCCCTGTACCCAGGGTCAGTGCAGCCATCTGCTTTCTGTCCTTCATCTTAGCTGCTTTGAGCTGTGTGGGCAAAACTGTATAACTGTACTGGTACAAAAACATTGGTGCCATTCTTCTCCCAAGTTGTTATTGAAATCCTTCCTGCGTTCCCATAAATAATTTGAAAACTACCATTCTCTACAAGTTTTCTAACCCAGTTCTAGACACACTTTTGATGTTTTTGGGACTTTTAAATTCTTGTTTATTTTTGCATTCCTGAGTTTATTCATGTGTTTACTTCCCTTCCTCTTTTCTCTCCTGTTCTCTTACTGCCTTACCTCAGTTTCTACACTGCTCCCGTTTGCCATCTCTACCCTCTGCCACATCTTTTTCTTTTTCTTTTTTTTTTTTTCCAATGAGAAAGTTAAGCTAGCAGCTGATGGCTGATTTAAAAAAAGATTATGATAGTAGGGAGGATATCTATTATATCATAAAACTGAACTTACACAGGTTTTACTTTAAATTTTTATATAAGCTTACCTTGTAGGAACTTGTGGATTTTGAAGTCTGAGCCATACTAGAAATATGATGAACTAAGCTCTTTTAAGTCTTGGTTTTAAGTCTGTGATTAGGTTATAAGCTTTTTGTACTAAAATTTCAGGTCTCTTTTCAGTGATGTTTTGCTGAGTCATACTGTGTAAATAATTATGGGTGAATTGATTTTTTTTTTATTCCTTTAACCTTTATTTTAATTATAAAAGGCAAGACTTAATTCTTTTCACTTGTTTTAATTGCAGTGAGCCTTTTTTGGAAAGTTAAGGATGAAGGCCTAAGTGTAATGTAGGGATGTGTGTGTGTGTGTGTGTGTGTGTGTGTAAAGTCACACAAAAGAATTTTCAGTTTGTACTGTATTAAAACTGGGAAAGTTAAATAATGTTTCCTTTATTTATAGGCTGTTGGTATAACTTATGGGAATCTTCAGACACTTTCTGATAAATCTGCCATGGTCACAAAGTCCTTAGAATACCTTGGTGAAGTATTAAAATACATAAAACCTTACCTGGGAAAAAGAATCTTCAGTGCAGGGCTGCAGCTGACTTATGGGATGATGGGTATGTATTTCTGACATTATTTTGCTAGTAACATTTCCTTAGGTTGGTTCGAGCCTGCAGTATCCAGATAGACAGGGCTATAACGGAAAGATCATTTATCCTCCACACAAGTATAGGAATAATCTGAAATGCAGTGATTAAATTTAAAATAATATATGTCAGCCTACAGATGTTTGTTGTATTTGTGTTAAAATTATGATGAATACAGCAAATATACAAAGACCAGTCACTAGCAGTAGTTTGCTGTGCTTCACATTGTGAATACCTAAATAACTAAAATGGACTGTTTACTAATGTTTACTTAGGCTTTGTCAGAATTAAAAACATCAGAAAACTATCACTTCCTTTTATTTTTATAGTCTGCTCAGTGTGAAGGAGGTCAAGGGAAGATTTGAAAAGGCATGAGATATTTATGTTTTAAATACAGTGTCATACAACACTCTCTTTTCAAAAAGAAATCTTTTCTCTGTGCCTGTTGAGTAACAATAGAGTTCATTTTTCTTTAGGAAATCAGTAATTTGAATATCTTTGTTCACTAAAATCATGTAGCTAACCAAAATAGGAACTGGATAAAGGTACATGAGAAAGATTTTCTTAGAAGTTTTTATATAGAATTTTAAGTTTTGGAGCTTTTTTATTTCCCTGTGACCAAAACCTTATATCTATTCCCTTTAATCTTGTGAATGTATAAATAAACCTGATTTGGGTTGTCTGAAACCTTTTATCTTTGTTATGAAAGATAAAGGAGAACGTGAAAATGTATAAATATGGATGATGTAGGATATAATGAGAGCAGTAGTAGCAATTCAGACATCTTAATTTTGAGAGAAATGTAAGTGGAATTTTATTGTAAGTTTAACATAGTAAAACCTAGATTACTAAGTATTTTAGCATTTAGGCTTATAATTTAGGGTTATAAATTAATAAACATTTAGAGTTATTAATCTTTAAAAGTATTTTCTAATGCATTCAGGTTTACATTTTTGCCAAGCTGCATATGTGATTACAGGGTATGTCTTTACATTTAAGGGTACACGATTGTCTTATGAAGTACAAGATTACAGTTTGATAGGTGTTAATGTAGAACTAGGACAAAATTTTACTTAGGAAGAATTAAGGGCCTTCTTTATCCTGTCCTGCTAAAGTGCTGATTTTCATTTTTTATTTTTTTGTTTTTTTGTTTCTTTTGTTTTTGTACCAGGAATCAAACTCAAGGCCTTGTGCTTGCCAGGCAGTTGCTTATGCTTCTGAGCGATATCCCTGATTTTCAACTAAATGTCAAATAGATATGTATTCTTTCTTTTGCCTATGTCTCAAAGACTAGAAATAAAGCATGTAGTTATGAGTGCTGCCCATTTATTCATTAGAATCTGCAACAGATAACTTTCTGAGAAAAAACTAGAGCAAAAGCAGAACCTGATTTGAAATGTCATGGTTGGGGTATCATAACTTGGTGAAGGAAAGAATTATGATTATTTACCTTGCTATTTCCAGACTAGGGATACCTGCTGTTCACTTGCATGGCTGCTAGTGGAAGGCACAGAACTTTGATAAAAATCAGTCTTTGTAAAGGGAAGCTCTATGATTCTAACTATAATTCATTAATTTCTAAAGGCAGGATTGGTGCATAAGTAACCTTCTCAACTTCTCTTCCATTAATTTCGTTTTGGGGATTTAGGAAGAAGAGGGTTGTTTTCTTTGATTTAGTTTGGCTATCTCATTCTCCAGGCTTCATACTGTATGTTTCCATGTTTTTCCTTTTAGTCATCTCTGTCTCTGGTAAATCTTCCTGTTTTGTTTTTGTTATTGAAATTCTGCCATGACCTTGCAGTGCCCATATGGTTGTGTCCACCTTTTTCACATTCCCAAATGGACTTGGGCTCCTTGATTCATCTGTTGTTTCAATAACTTCACTCTATAGCTTGCCATTTGTTGTAATTGTGTACTTGACATGCCCTCCTAAATTTTAGACTTAGGGTGGTGGCAATATCTTTTTAATGTTCCATTCCCATCCTGTTTGGACACAAAAGAATATTTACTGAGTATCAGGCACTAGATTGGAAACTGGGAATATGTTCCTTTAAGAATTCCAATGTAAGAGATAGCAGATTCTAAATAAATATTTCTGGAATTTAATAATTTTATAAATCAAGCAATAGTACATAATAAATTTGTGAATGTTTCTAAATGAGCAAGATTACTTTCTGACTATAAAATGCACCTCATAACGATCCCAACTCTTTATGTGTAGAAAAATAATGCATAAGAACTTTTGTGATTATATTTGAATGGGAAGATTATCTGTGGGTATTCATGTTTTAATGTCAGTTTTATCAGTAAAGATGTTTGTAATCAGAAAAAAAAAAGATCTTGTTTTAAATAAAGAACTGTAAGTCAACTTTTCCCAAAGTTTTTTCCTTAAATTTTTTTGTTTGCCTTCATTTTCAAATATCACAGGCACACCTAAATACACATACGTACACAATTACCGTTTGTTGGAAATTTAAACAATAGGAATTTGAAACAGCAGTGCAGCAAATATATTACTTTTGTCTTCTGTACACTCATAAAACATCAGATCTTCAGCAAAAGGTTTTAACTATTGCAAAAGATGAAATACAAAGATAGATGGGGTGTTTTGGGGTTGGCAGGTCTCTGTAAGTAATGCACAGTGTGACACCTGAGTGTGATATGAATCATTCCAAATGTCGGTGATGATAGCAGTTCCTTTACGGGTATACTCATGGAAATTACAATATGAGTTCTTCTATTGCTGTCAGACTGAAGTTTTCTACCTACTGAAGACATGAGAAGCAAGTTAACATTGTTTAAAATATTGCTAAATGAACATTGTGTTTCTTTATGATTGATTATTGTACCTCCCTTTACAGAAGATTAATGTTGCTGTTCTTAGACATGATTATTGGTTGTTTTTTTGACATCAGTGTACTCTTTATGTTTGTTTTGCAGCTGAACTTGAATTTTAAAGTTTTTGTTTGATGGAAATGATTTTGAATGTTATCTTTTTTAGTTTATAAGATGCAACAATATATAGAGGTTTATGCAGTCGATGTATCACTGCTGTTTGGACAAGCATTTAGTCTCGTTCAATGAATGAGGCTTCAGTAGTAGTAATATACTACAGTGGAAATTGTATAACTATTAACATTTTTAAATAAGAGACATTCATTTGTTAAGCTTTACTATCACCAAATGTGGCAGTTGACAGACTCCTGGCATCAAGGAAATCATGAATACATTTTAAGTAAAGAAATCTATTTCTCTCTTTTGTATAGTTTTGTTTTGAGCAGGGTCTCTGTAAGTAGTTGAGGCTAGGCTTGAACTCACTAACCTATTCTGGGTTCAGGTGATCCTCCTGCCTCTGCTTCCCAATTGCCGGGATTATGTGTGCACACAACACCTGGTATGTTTCTCTTTAAGAATCAAATTTTCTTTGTTTTAAATAACTGAAAGATAATGAAAATTGAGGTTCAGTAAGCCTAAGTGATCACTCCACAGTGTTATAACTAATCTAATTTCCCTGTTTTAACAATGAAATTTAGTTATATCTCTCCATGTTGCAAACTAGATTCAGTCAGCTTATAAAATTATACTGTATAAAAACATAAATAGAAGTATTAAGAAAAATAAACGTATCGCAATGTGTATCATTATAAGTGCCAAAACTTGCTCAGAAAACTTGTTTATCTTGACTTGTAACAGAGAAATTTGCGCAGTGAAATGAGTCTTTTGACTCCTAATATATTTCTTCCTACCACCTATTTGTTTTAAGTACACTTTTTTTTCATGAAATAACAAAATAGTCTAGCTAGAAGATAACTATAACTGCTGTTACTTTTCTCTTTATTAGGAATTCTTGTTAAATCGTGGGCACAAATCTTTGCCACCTCTAAAGCCCAAAAGTTGCTGTTTCGAATCATAGATTGTTTACTGCTGCCACATACAGTATTACAGCAAGAGAAGGCATTACCTGCAGCTATGTTGACTGCAATTCAGAAGAGCCTACCTTTGTATCTCCAGGTATACTAAGTGTGGCTGCTTACAAGCATAAAGCAATGGAATCTTTGTCTTAATATACAGTTCACTGTATGCAGATTTAAAACTGTACATTGTAAACTCAAGGGTACATGCATATGTATTTGTGGTACAGCCCCTGAACAAATTTTTAATTTCTTTTGTGTTTGACTTTGAAAAGCAAGGTTTATAAAGGCAAATCCTTTACCTCACAGAGCTTGAGATGGAGCAGTGGCAGACTAGCACAAACACTTAGCAGCTGTGCTTAGTGTTTTCCTTAGAAACCTCAGCGACTTATCCGCCAGACTTGGAAGGTTCTAGGGGTGATATTTAGGTACAAAAGAGAAGAACAAATAGGAGTGGAGGACTGTTCTGTCTGAAGGAGCAAATATACACAAGGGCAGGAGATGTAAGAAATATAGGGCAAACTGGTAAAAGCAAATGGAGTAGTACCTCAGTTTATAACCTCAACTCTCTCCACCATTCAGATTGCAAACCAAACCTGTCAAGAATGAAACTAGCCATTGAATTTGGTTCCATTCTTGTCTAACTTGGTTTGTGATCAGAATAGTAGAATCAAGTTCATGAACCAAGTTGCCACTGTAGTTCTGTTATTTCTAGAAATTCATATGGCGGGCGCCTTCTAGTAGAACGATTTATGTACCATGCTAAAAGATTGAGATTCATCTCTTATATTGGGAGTGTTGATGAATTTTGTAGTGACATAGTCATGTATGTACTTTAAAAAATAATTCTAGTGTGGGCATCTAAGATAGTGTGGGGATTAAATTGGAGATTTAGAAGGCTTTAAGTAGTTCGTTGAAATAACCCATGCATTATCTGAATTGTTTTGAACTAAGCCAGTGAGATTAGAACCTATACAGATTTCAGAAACATTGATAAACTGCTAACTAAAATGGAATTTCTGAAGATGCAGATATGAAACAATTGGGTTGAGTTTTGTCTTATCTTGGAGGCAGACTCGCACTGTGCAGTGCAGGTAGCTTTGAACTCAATATGTAGTCCAGTTTGGTCTCAAACTTTGGACAGTCCTCCTGCTTCAGCCTCCCAAGTGCTGGGATTATGGGGATGCACTGCCACGCCCAGCTAGTTTTTAAGCAACTTCAACTTGTGTGATGTGGAAAATCTTGATAGTAATATCCAATTCATTGTTGTCTGATATGCAAAAGTAGTACTGTGGGGCTGGTGAGATAACTCATTGGACTAAGCACCTACTTAGGTAAGTGTAGGGACCGGGGTTCGATCCCCGGCACCACATGTCGTGCTGGCCCTGCCCCTGGGTACATTGAGTTGACCACCGAGTCCGGGCCTGGGTGTGCAAGCCTGTAATCCCAGGGCTGGGAAGGCTGAAAACAGGAGGATCACTATGAGTCTGAGCTGTGTAGTGAGACCCTCTACCAAATACATAATTGAAAAAAAAAGTAATACTTTTTATTTTGAAGTTCAAGAAGAAATCTGAGGAAGAAGGAGAAAATAGGTTTTGATTAGGAAACAGGAACTTTCTTTTATAGGTGGATTTTTTAACACTTTTTAAATTTTGGAGAATGTTAACATTTTATTTTATTTTATATTCATGATGGTATTTAAATTTTAGTGTGATGTTCAGTGGAAAGAGGTGATGTGGGAACAGGAGAGCTAATCTCAGAGTGGCAGATAAGTGAAGGAAATTGGGTAGCAGAAGAGTATAAAGTATTTGTTCCATGTAGTCGTTTTAAACCAGGTAACCCCTTTAATAAGAATTCTTAAGCACTTTGGACGTGGCAAGTTGAAAAATCTGTTATCCATTTGACAGAACTGATACTAATTTCTTAAAGGTAATTAGCTTTGCTTTTTAGAGTTAGTAAAAAGTATCTGTGTGCTAATATTTCATTTTCTGATTATTTGTGATTTGCCTTAACACGTCCAAAATACAAAGCTGGTAGATTTCCATTTTTATTTGTTTGAATTTTTTATTTGCTGGTGTTTTAACAGCTTTATTTCATTACAAATACGCTTTCCGAATTTTACTGGGTAGACATCCATTTATAGCTAAATTGCATACTTAATAACAGCAAAATTTCTGTTTTCAGAGTATATATTTGCTTTCTTGGGGTATTCGTGCCTTGGAGTTTAATCATTTGTAAGATTATTGTAATCTATGTGAAATATAATGTTAACTGATATCAAGTGGAAGAGATTAAATCAACAGATATGTAATAAGCATTGTGAGTTCTTGTGATCTTTATTAAGCTCCCAACTCTAGACATCCGTTTCCCTACTGCAAAATACACACAGAGTAATACTAACTCACTGTGGGATTTTTTTTTGAGAAATTTAGAATAGAAAAACCTCTAGATAAATCATCATTATTCTGGGACTTAATCTGCTTTCTTCTCCAATTAGTTATCTTTTTAAAATTACATTTAATATGATTTTCTTAGTATAATTCTTGTACTTTTAGACAAAACAATCAGTATCCTACATAAAAAGACTAACCTAAACTGTATTTTATAACTGTTGTAATGATCCTGGAAGTTAAGTGTTCTGATGATGAAAAAGAATCTCCCTTTTTTTCTCCCTGATCTTTCCCCCTATTTCCTGTGTCCATGTTCTCAAAATACGTGTTTGGTCAGATGTAATAGCATATGCATTACCCAGTCTCAACTTCAAAGATATCTATGTATCTATTAATAAGTTATAAATGATAACATGAATACTAGCATTGGAGAATATAATAGTAAGTTCCTAATTATTGTTTGTAAATTGAAATTGAATAATTTTTGAAACTTTGCCTTTTATTTGTGTTTTCTTTTTTCTTTTTTTTTTTTTTTTTGCAGGGCATGTGTATTGTGTGCTCTCAATCTCAAAATGCAAATGCCTACTTGAATCAATTGCTAGGGAATGTTATTGAACAGTATATTGGGCGATTTCTTCCAACTTCGCCATATGTTGCAGGTCTTGAACAACATCCTGTTTTGTTGGCACTGAGAAATTCAGCCACTGTTCCATGGATGTCATCTCTGAAGAAATGCATCATACAGGTTATAAGGTACATGCATGTATTAAAAATAGATATATGTACAAATTACTAATCTATACTAAAATGTGATACAACAGTACTTTAAGAAACATTAGCATTTGGTAATTTTGAAACTTTAGTGAAAAATATTAACATTTTATTAAAATGACATTTGCTCGGCCGTTGAGATAGCTCAGTGGACCAATCACCCGCTTAAGCAAGCACAGGGACCAGGTTTTGATTCCTGGTACCACATGCTGTGCCAGCCCCTCCCCCCCGCCCAGGTGTGCTGAGCCGGCCACCAAGACCTGGCATAGTAATGCATGCCTGTAGTCTCTGCGCTGGGGAGGCTGAAAACAGGAGTATCACTATGAGTCAGAGCTGTATAGTGAGACCCTGTACAAAATGCATAAAAACTTTGAATCCCCATTGTTTAGGACCCTGGCTGCTTTAGCTGACTTTCCTTAGTATCCAAGGGGTTAGGGGGGATTGTTTTCATAGTTCTGATTGAAGATCCCAAAATCAAGAATCCCTGAAGTGTCTTTGGTTTTTTACTTTCTTTAATACCTACTAAAGATGAAGAGACTGCCTTACTTTTAATCCCATGGGAATTAGAAAATCGGGGCTCCTTCTTCTGAATTCCTGAGAATATTGTGCTTATTTTTTTCAAAGCTCCTGTCTTTTTTGTTTTATTAAACTTTACCACTAAATGGTGACTCCCTTGCTCCTTTTC
>NDGM011020823.1:0-12984 GCA_002564305.1 Octomys mimax
TAAATGTAACCATTTTACCCAGTGATAGCAGGCATTGTTGAAATGTGAAGAATTTTACAAGTGGATTGTAGTTTCACCTGTATTTGTATAAAATGCCATTCTATTACTCAGGCACCCAGAGTAGTAATTCTAGTACAGAAAATAGCTGCATAAACTAAAATTAATTGACTGCATTTTATTTTCTTCAAAAAAAAAAAGAATTTAGATAGAGGCAGTGAGCAATGCCAGAGAGTCCCAGTTGCCTCTGGAGATGAAATTGCAAAATTATAGCCGGGAAGCCACAGTTCTGAGTAACGTCTCTCAATATTAATAAAGTCTTTGAGAACCTGAAAAAAAAATCAACACCCAAAAATCCATAGCAATTTTGTACACAAACAATGAATGCACTGAGAGAGAAATTAGGGAAAACACACCTTTCACAATAACATACAAAAGAAATCAAATACTTAGAAATCAATCTCACAAAGGACAAAAAGATTTTTAAAAGTGAAAATTGTGGTACTCTGACAAAAGATATTGAGGAGGATTTTCTTAATGCTGCCTTAACTATTTTTATTCATTTAATGAGAAAAAAATATAATATAGCAATGATACAGTTTCAAAACAGCTTATTAGGACAGTTATAATAATTAATACATTGCATATTATTGTCTTCATAATAGTTATTCAGAGGACAAGATGAAGACATGATATCTTGAGGGGATTTGACTGACCTTATCAGATAGCAAAAGTTACATTTTTAGTTTTGTAGGTTTTGCTTTAACTTGATCTTAACCATCCAGCAGAAAAGTATAACCATGAAGTATAGAAAGTAAAGCCTTTTTAAGTTTGTAATTATAAAAAGACTAGTCAGAATGCTTAGTAGGTAGCAGAGATCTCTTAAATTTGGGGTTGAATCTCTTTTATCTTCCATGGCCGCTGGGTATTGTCTCAAATAAACCGGCCTACTCTTATGTCTTACCAACTCTACTATTACTGGGGGTACATGAATTGTCAGACCTAGGGAAAGCACTGATTGCTCTCCTGTTTGCAAGAGGGCCACTGGCTGGGTAACTACTGACAAATCTGCACAAGCATCTTTTAAAAGTTTAACAGGCTTTCTCCTCATATTGGCAATTAATATAGGTTCTCTCAGGCTGAGAGGGGAAGACCCATGACCCCTCAATCTGAAACTTCTGCTGACTCTATCATAAACACTTCTTTTCCCCTTCTCTAGTAGCTTTGGACATTTTTGCTTTAAATGTCCCTTGTCTCTGTCTGGATCCAGGGAAGCATAACTCTTTCTCATATTACCTTCTAGATCCTTCTGCTAATGTCCAATAACTGTTCAAAAGATATCAAATCAATGATATGTGAGATGCTGAGGTCCCCTTGGCCTATCTTTTGTCATTTTTATAGGCAGTCATTACTGTCTACCTTATACAAATCTTTGACTATATTCAAAATTATTCTGTTGTGATTATAGAACCCATGCATGTTTATTTCTTTGGCTTTGTTTTCTCCAGACTCAAAGCTATACATCTACCCAAGATGAAAATTCCTGGTGTCTATTGAGGGCCTTTACATAGAAACTCTGAAGAGTATCATTGACTGCTGTTCAACAACTATGACCCCTTTTAGCTTGAAGAAGCCAGAGTGGTCATTGCCCATGGTTCCCTCACAGCAGTTCAAGTTACTTCTTCAGAGGGGGGAGGCAGCTGTTGTAGGCAGCTGAATTATATAGAAATATTATAGGTAGTCAGACAGGGCTAGGTCTTCAAGATGACAAGATGGAAGACAAGGTGACTTTGCAACTTGGAAGAGATAGACACTCCTATATGGGCCAGATCTCAAGACCAAGACAAAAGAGAAAACACAGCTACCTACTTCCCTAGGGATGGGCATCAGGGATTGATATTTTAAATAGATATCAATTACCTTGAAAGAGCCCCAAATGAGTCACTAACTCAACCCCAACAGGAAGAGACCCTGTTCTATATTCATGCCTGCTTGCTACATGACTCGCCTCCCCATTTGGTACTGGATTTAATCAATTTTACCTGAGCAACGCTGCTTGTAATATCATTGGTTGACCATAGTTTTGTTCTACCTCATGCCCACCTAAGTGAGTTCCCATGTCTTCTCCACCACCTTAGACCTGCCTCACCACATGGTTTTCCTCTATAAAAGTCCCTGGAAGAGACAGCTTCCCGGGGACAACCTGCTTGGGCCCTCTCCTGTCCCTCTCTTGCACAGAAGCTTCATTGCCCTCAATAGATATATTTTGCTAATGAAAAAAAGCCATACTAATATGCTGAGCTGTGAAAGACTGAAGTCATCAACTTCTGAAAATTGCCAGTTGTGCTAATAACTCATTACTATTATGGACTATTGGACTATATTGGGTTATTTTGCTGAATTCAAGTGCCTACAATGTTTGGACTGGCATCAAGTATGAAAATGTCCCTTAAAGACTTCTCCAAATACAGCTTTTCTAACAGAAATGAGGAGAATTTTAGAAAACAAAAATATTCTATGATCCTGGATAGGAAGAGCCAACATTGTGAAAAAGCCCACACTCCCAAAATTGTTATACAGATTCAATGCAATCCTGATTAAAATACCATTGGTATACTTCACAGAGCTAGAAAAAAATGTCCTCAAATTCATTGGAACCAGAAGGGTCCCAAAATATCAAAATCATTCCTGGGAAAAAACAAAAGGCAGGAGGTACCACAATCCTTGACATAAAATTATACTATAAAGCTACTGTAATAAAATCAGCATGGTATTGGTATAGAGACAGATCTGAGGATCAGTGGAACAGACTGGAAGATACACACACAACTGCACACACACTCAGCCACCTTATCTTGAAAAAGGGTCCAAACAGACTGACTGGAAGAAAGATAGCCTCTTTAATAAATGATGGTGGAAAAACTGGCTTTTCACATGCTGAAGGCTAAAACTAGACCCATGCTTATCACCATGCACAAAGCTACAGCCAAAATGAATCAAAGATTTAAATATTAAAAAGGAAACACCAAATATTCTGGAGGAAAATGTAGGCAGAAATCTAAAAGACATATGGTAGGTAGAGAGTTCATGAACAAAAACCCAGCTGCACAGGAATACTTCAAAGTGTCTACAACTGGGATCTCATCTTTTTGAAAAGTTTCTGTACTTCAAAGCAAATCTCCAACAGAGTAATAAGAAAACTCACAAATTGGGAAAAAATTATAGACGAATGTTCCTCTGACAAAGGCCTTCTATTAAGAACATATAAAGAATTAAAAAAATTAGGCCACCAATACAAAGACCCATTACCAAAATGGGCATTTGAAATGAATAGACACTTTTCAGAGGAAGAAATGCATATGGCAAGTAAATATATAAAAAAATGTTCAACATCATTGGTCATTCAAGAAATTCAAATTAAAATAACACTGAGATTTCATTTCATCCCATAAAGATTGGCTAACATCAAGAAGTCAGCCAATAACAAATGCTGGAGAGGCTATGGAGAAAAAGGAATCCTTCTGTACTGTTTGTGGGAGTACAGACTGGTACAACCATTATGGAAATCAGTGAGGAGATTTCTTAAAAAGCTAGGATTGGAGATACCGTCCAACCCAGCTATTCCCCTGTTGGATATTTTCCTAGAAGAGCTGAAAGCCTCATACCACAGTGATATATGTGCACCCGTGTTTATAACAGCACAATTTGTCATGGCTAAATCATGGAAACAACCCAGATGCCCACCAACTGAAAATGGATAGAGAAGATGTGGTATTTTTACACAATGGAGTATTATTCGGCTATAAAACAGGATAACTTGAGTACTTTGTCAGTAAATGAATGGAACTACAGAACATACTCTTAAGTGAAATAAATCAGACCTTATATGCAAATGTCATGTTGTCTTCTCTGTGTGAGAACCTGAAAGACAAAAACGGAATCTGAAGAGCACAATAGATGCTGGGATAAGAAAATGAACTTATTCAAAAGGAAAGAGTTACTGAGTAAGAAGACAGGAGAAGAGGTGTGGAAAGAGATTTATCTATTTATTTAAGCAGGAGGATTTGGACAACTATTCTGTGCATTTCTGCTGGTCTATGTAAAGGAGCAGTTAATGCTTAATTTGTTTCATCTCCTTTTTAAAATTGGTTGTATCTTTTCTCATCATAATTTCTTGTACATTTTTTTCTTCCTCCAATTTTACATACATATATCTGGTAATATGAATAACTGGTTGGAAGACAACATTATGTATTATAACAAATACTGGGAAATTAAAAAAGACAAAATAAAGTTTTTGTTATTGTCAAATAGTCTTAGTCAACTTTCACAAAGTATAGAGATTAAAGTACCTTAATTTCCCCCACATTTTTCAGTTGTTAAAGATTCTAGGTCAGAGTCTAATAATTATAGGGTTCAGACTCAGAAAAACAGTGCTATTTTTGGGGTACTGTTTTAGTAAGGTTCATAGTTGTTTTCTGGGTTGTTACATGTTACAACTGCTTCAATCCAGCAAAATATCTGACATTAATAAAACAAAGTCAAGGGCTTTTTTTATGGGAAGCTGAAGAATGCAGACTTTTCAGGGAAAGCCAATTTGCTCTGAGACACTCAAGTAGAAGTAAACGAAAGATAGCTTTTGATATTTCACAAGATAGCTGCAAAGTCCACTTTGGTTTGAAGGAAGCTTTCTGTGGCCAGACAACACCACAGGCTGTCAACTGATGCACAGTTTTCAGGGTATGCCTTAAGGCAGTGGCCACAAGGACAAGCCACAGCTTGACCAAACCAAGAAGACAATTCAATCTTGACTTCCACACTCCTTTCCCTTTTTCTGCTCAGTGTACCAGTCTTGTGCTCTAAGATCCTGGTCCTGCCATAAGGCTTTTTCTAGGATTTTCTTTTGCCTGGTTTTGCCTCCCTCCTTGAACTCCTGAAGATAGCTTGTTTTATCAAATTGGTTTGGTGCATAAAGTGCTTAAGAATTGTTTAGCTGCCAATTGTTCATATAAGAATTGAAAATACTTATCATTTGTGTTGTCAAACTGTTAATATTAAAATTGAAAAATAAGATGCCACTTTTAGCAAGAGCAGATGTTTTGGGCACATTTTTCAGTGCATCTGTTTATTAATGAATAAGCGAGAGCTTTGTGAACATGGGGTTTTATTTATTTTTAAAAATATTCCATTGACTTTCAAGTTACTTCACTACAAAAGTGTGCATAATGTGGCAGAAATGTTTTATGTGATTAAAAACTGTTTATTCTGGATTTGTAATTAACTTAATTTGTAACTTTTGGAGGACAGCAATTTTGAAAAACTTTCACTCTTGATTGCCTATTATTCAGTGACAACACTGAAATAATGTGACACTATGATAAATGGGAGTATAATAAGCAGTTGTCTTGTTTTAATAGCATTTTGAAAGAAAAATAGAAAATTTTTGTTTAATTATATATATTATATGCGAAGAAAATTTTATTTTTCTCTCCACATTTGAACCACAGCTAGAAAGTGAACAATTTAATAAACATACTAGAAACACACTTTCGTTCTCAGGTTAGTTGACAGAGATATTTTATTTCTTGATAAATGTAGTGTGAAGAAAATAACTAATTCATTTATTTTGTCAAAAGACCTCCTTAGGCCTTGGCGTATTTTAAGGTCAACAACATACTTTTATTTGTTTTAATTATGTTTTTACCAAATTCAATCAAACACTAAAAGGAAATATTTAGTCAGTTATTTTGCGTTAACAAGAAAATTGTTGCACCATATTAATCTACAGTATAGCAAAATCCTGATCCCACAAATATGATTGCTACCATTAAGAAGATGGAGTCAAATATATGGGAATTATAATTCAAAGAACTATGAGAAAAACCATCAAATTTATAATGAATTATTTTTCCACTTAGATGTTACATGAAGACCCCATATAAACTTGTGTCCAAAGTTGTATCACATTGCAGGAAGTGTTACTAAAGTGCAGATTTCACGTCCATTTTGATAAATTACCTTCAGATAAATTGTAGCCAGTAAGAAGTTTTGAATCTAAAATACTATAGATACAACATCTTTACTGTCTTTAAAATCTTTATAAAGATTTCTAAGATGATGTGTTTTTCGTTTAGACATAAAGGAATTCTAATTACTCTCAGACATAAAGGAATTCTAATTACTCTCACACAATGCCAGGCTGGAAAAATGAACCCTTGCAGAGATTACCAAAGTGGAGCTGGGTAACACGCCTCTCCATGGAAAACAACTGTGCCTGCGCTTTGCCTGCCATAGTGCATCCCTTATAGTCTGGAACCTTCCTCACTGCATGTCCAATGAGCTACTGGAAGAAGCCTTTTCTGTGTTTGGCCAGGTAGAAAGGGCTGTAGTCATTGTGGATGATCCAGGAAGACCCTCAGGAAAAGGTATTGTTGAGTTCTCAGGGAAGCCAGCTGCAAGGAAAGCTCCTGTTAGATGCAGTGAAAGGTCTTTCCTACTAACCACAGTTACTCGGCCTGTGACTATGGAGCAAATGGGCCAGTTAGATGATGAAGGACTCCCAGAAAAGCTTGTTAGAAAGAACCAGGAATTTCACAATGAGTGAGAGCAGCCTTGATTTGCTGGACCAGAAATATTGATCTTTCCCTTTACAACTGAAATCAATTGGTTCAAGCCCAGTTGAAAATGGGAACAAAGCTTAAGTATGTCCAAGAGATTTTTACTTCACTACTGGTTTCAAATTTTGCCTAAGTAATTTAAATTTTACATGATATTTCTTATAATTAGATTTAATATGAGCACTTCTAGAGTTTACCTTTAATTGAGAAATATAAAAAACAATAAAATGAAAATACAAATAAAACTATACACTGTACTCCTTAGACTTGGCAGCAAATCATTTGACCAGAGGAAGAAGCACTCTACAATCTCTCATTTACTGAGTTTTCAAAAATATAAATTCTTCATGTGCTTTAGTGTTGACATATGAAATGCGTGAAAGCTTAAGCCCTTTGTAAGGACTTTGGACAAAGGTAGATCAAAGTCAGGTCTTGGGGGTCAGAGGAGTTTTCTCCTAGAGTGGGGATCAGTGTGGCTCAGCTTTTAGGGATTAGATACTGACTTTTCCACTTTATGATTGAGTGAATCTGTACAAGTTCTTTTGCTAATTTTCAGTTTCCTCATTTGCAGAGTGAGAAGAATAATAGAACTGAGATGGGAATTTGGAGAAATAAAGGATATAGAAGAAACATTGGTGTTGAGTACATGGTAAATGCACAATAAGTGTTAACTAATTTTAATTATAACCAATATTTCATATAAGTGATAAATACTTCATGATTCTATATATATCTATGTGTGTGTTGGTGTGGTGCATTTGTGTTTATAAAATTCCATAAGAAGACAATTATGAAATTTATTAATTTTACCCCTCTATGTCCCCACATACTGTCATTTATTATGCAAATCAGAACCTTTATGGATTATTATGGTGACATAATTAAATTTAGCATTTTCTCTTGGAGGAGCTCAGAAAAATATACAGAAAATATACATCTTGCAATAAAAAAATGAGTTCCAATTATAAAAAATTTAAAACGGAGGTATTTTTTAATCTTCATAAGCACCTTCTAAATATCAATATATCACAAACAGAATTAGGGATATAGTACATGAACAAAATATAAATCATTTCCTTCTAAAATTACTGACATTCATCTTGACAACATGTCAATTTAAGCTTTTTACTACTCAGGGAAGCCTACTTATTTACTTTCCTACTTACTCTCTTATTTCCATGAAATTTCTATTGGAGACATTCAGCACGTTCTTAACATACAAAAATATTCTAATGCTGTTTGGGTTACAACTTTCTAAAATGAAAATTGTGTCAAATATTTGCTCTTTCTTAAAACTACAAATAAAGGTCATGTGCGACTTGAAAATTTGCTAAAGCTCCTACAGTGCTCATTAGAATTGGAGAAAATTAAGCTTCAGAAAGCTCTGAAAGGTCAATGTCATTGCTTACCTTTCTGCTAAAATACCTAAACTGATAACTGCAGTATCTAAGCTTTACCAAAGTGTTCATCTTGCAGTAATGTGGACGTGTAGCACTCTGTATAGAGTCATTCGCCATCCAGTATGTTAGTGGATGATGTATATTTTGTAGTTAATGGAGTTGAATAGATCTTCACATTTCACAGCTCAGTGAATGTGTGCTCCATTTTCTTCCTACTTTCTGCTACTAGAGCTTTTTAAGAACAGTTTTATACATTAAAGATAAATTTTTGAGAAAATAATAAAGTCTTCTTGGAAATGATCAGAATGGACTAGAAAGACATGATTCAAATCATATAATTATGCTAACATAATCATTGGACCAATTTCCTTAACATTTTTGAGTTGTTGAATTATTTCTTAATTAGACATAGTGCATGAAGTAAGAACCCTTTGTTTTTGGTGTGCTGTTTGTTAGGAAGTATGTCATGACTAAGGATAAATGGATGCAATACAAGTATTCATTAAAGAGTGAATTTAAATAATCAATATAATTCACCATTTAATATAAATTAAGCATGTGCTGCCTTATCCACCTAGACATAGTCATATCTGAAAAAAATTCTCATCAGAAATGCCTTGATTTTTTCTTTATATTTAATTTCCTACTTGTGTGACTAATAATATAAGAACTTTTGATTTGAATAGTTTTGCAGATTTAATGGTCACCAAAATAATGCTACATTGGCTTCACATACAAGTGAAAAAATGTTCACATAGAATTTTATTCTCACAAAGAGACAAAAAGGGAAATTATCATTACTCCACAAATAAGAAAATCAATTCTGGTTTTTCTTGTGACTTAGAATATTAATCTACTTTAAATATTTAAAATCAAAATCATAACTACATATTTGTCCCAGAACTAAAATGCCTTGTAATGCCACTGGAAATGGCATAAGAAAGAAGTTCCAGGGATTGGTAACTCATGTCCCCAAACTCATCCTTCTACCTACTTTTGTAAATAAGGTTTTATTGGAACACAGCTAAGGTAATTTCTTTATAGACTGCATGTGGCTCTTTCATGCCACAATTGCTGGGTTGGTAATTTCAAAAGAGACCACAAGATTCACAGTGATGAAAAATTTGTTATCTATACCAACTCTTGCTTAAAATAGAAGAGTATAATATTTATACTATGGATGGTGCTGGGGCAGAATCTAGAGAACAGGATGAAATACTCAATGACAAATGAACAAATTAAGAAAACCTATATTGATTTTTCCCCATAATTTTATTGAGAAACAAATAGCAATGAGACAGTTTCAAATCATAGTGGTAGGACAGTTCAATAATTAACACATTGCATACTGTCTTCCTAGTGGTTATTTGCTATAGAAGATGCAGACATGATATCCTATTTACAAACACTATTAGAACAAATCCCTCTATTCATTAAGAGAATGTAACTGTATATATATATCCTAACCATTTTGAATACACAGAAACAAAATGGACATTCATCTGTATCCCCTTTTTAGTTTAGCTATGTTGAAATGTATGCATACTTGTTCATATCTTTCACTGCTCAGTAATTTGGCAGTATGATAGATGAGATCAGTAGCGAGAATATAGTATAACTAGGAAAATAAAGAACCATCATGCTTGTTTTATGATTTTAAATATGTTTTAGTTTTCATAAATATAAAGCATTCTGCTAGGTATTAATCTATGAATGACTCTTTTAGCTAGGTATTTTAATGGCCTTCCAAGTAGAAGTACTTGGTGGTGTTAATAATGTGAAGATCAAAGTATTTTCCAGAATAGTGGATCAAAGATTTAACATGGATGATCAAAAACTCTGACCAGTCAGTATGATGGCTTTGCTTCCATAGGTAAGTCCATTTTCTCATCAAGCTAGAATTTTTTTTTCATGGAAAGGAAATAATCAGATACAGCTGTTTTGAACAAAAGTCTCTTGAGCTTATGAAACAATATTTCAAAACAGTAGCTCTATCAAAACACCAAAATTTTGGAGAGAAGAAGAATGTAGCACAACATGCTGATAAATTTCTGTATTTTTTTAAAAGGAGGAACATAAGGATGGGTCCAGTAGCCTCATCTCTTACTTTTCTACTATAAAATTGTACTTTAAAGTAATAGTATCCTGCTGCGTGTCTCAGCAGTTTCCTCTGAGGGTACAGGAACAATTTATGTGTTTACCCACTTAGTATGACAAAGGGCAAGGTGTGTGCATGTGTGAAAAAGTGGAAAAAAGGGACTTTCCCCCACCTAATGCTCTGTCTGGTTTTGTGTATATTTACCCATCACAGAGGGTTTAATGGACTCATACCGTTCAAAGGTTTGTTTAAAAAGATTTCTTTTGATTTGTCTGGTAAAAATAGCCCAATGTAGCACATAAAAAACCAAATTTCCAAGTTTTGGAAGAGGTCAAAAGTGAATCATCAGGGGTCAGGGAGATGGCTCAGTGGAATAAACGCTTCCCTGGCAAGCACAAGTGCCTGAGTTCAATCCCTGGTTCCGCCAGAAAAAAAAAAATGAAGCATCAGATTACTCATGCATAAATGATGAAGATGACCCATTATATTAAAATGTATGCTATTATAACAGAAGAATGATGTGGGTGAATGATGGTGATGATGCGGACTTCGATGTTGCTATGTGAGCCCAAGTTTCTGTGGCAGTGAAATGGAGCAAGAATTGACTCATACAAACACAGGGAATGCAGACCTCCTTGATTTGGGTAACAAAGAAAATTGCAATGTGAGTACATATTTTACTAGTTAAAATGTTGCAAAGTGGCCAAAAAAACCAAATGGAACAATTCAATGTTAGCCTGAATATATAGTGAAGGTCTCAGCAGGAATGAAACATACTGGATGGAATACTGCACTGCTATTCAGTGTTGGAAATTGTAACAGATGAAATGCTCTAAGATACTATGAAATAAAGAAGGGTTTACATGCAAGTAAAATGTTCTGCATGCACTGATAGCCATATTAAAAAATTTATTATGACACCTCACTAGCTGAACTGAAAGCATTCATAGGTTTGATATACTTAGCATGACTTTCTCATGGCATTGTAAGAATGTAAAAGCAATAGGTTAAGTCATGGTATAAAAAATTATATCCTTGTAGGGGCCAGCCAAATAGTCCAGCTAATTAAAGCACCTTCAAGCAGGGGCAGGGGCCAGGGATTCAATCCCTAGGCCTGCTGTGCTGGCCCCCGCCCCTGGGATGTGCTGAGATGGCAATTGAGACTGGGTGAGGTGGCGTGCTCCTGTAATACCAGCTCTTGGGAGGCTGTAAACAGGCAGATTACTACAAGTCTGATCTAGTTGTGAGACCCTGAACACCCTGTACACTTTTCCCTAAATATCCAAAAATAAAAATTATGCTCTTGTAGATAAGAAGAATTATTATGTTTTCAGTTTAGATATTTATCCTGGAACTCATCCCTCAACTCATAATGCATATAGTAGTAAACTAAATGATGTTATGAACAGACTTGTTGCTCCTGTCTGCCAGACTGAGTGGAATGTGATATTCAACAATTGGTTTTTCAGGTTCCAATTTATGTTACATGTGCTAACAGAGCATAAATTGACCATTGTCATAATTGTAGGTAGGAACAAAATAGTAATTCCAAATGAAATGCTGAAATTTTTGAACAGAAAATTGTATATTACAATCATTGGCCTTGTGTATGGCAAAGGAAAACAAACTTGTACTAATGACATCTACCTTTTACCATGATGGAAATATTGATAGGGAAACTAAAATAACATGGAAGTCTAAGGTGGAAACTTTCTACAATAAAAGCAAAAATGGGGTAAATGTTGCTGATGATGGCAGCAACTCTGATGTTACTCACAATACAAAGTGTTGGCCAACGGTTGTATTTCACTTAATCTAACATGGGTGACTAAAATAGTTTGATAGTTTGCAAAGAAAATAACAAGTGTAAGATATTATGGAGAAATTTCATTAGAGGATTGGGAGTGAAGCTCATAAGAAATCATTTACAGTATAAAAAACAAATTGTTCTGCCCAAGGAACTATGCAAAAATAAAATTGTGTAGCACACTGGTGAGCTGACTGGTGAACAGACAGGCACAGCATCACAAAGACCTACTACAATAAAAGGATACAAAAACTGTTCACTGTACTCTACAAGAAAGTACAGGAAATCACATCTATGTCCCATCAGTGTAAGTGATCCTTGTGTATGGAACATGCAGTGTGTGGGAAGACTGCCTTGGGGGTGACAGTTAAAGCAAAGCTTATTTTTGTGATAGAGCTCTATTGGTATTTTCATTGTAGTTCATACAGAAGCTTGTTTTTGATGTTATATTTTAGGTTTTGTAAGCAAGTACAGGGTCAGGGAGATGGCTCAGTAAAATAAGCTCTTCTCTGGCAAGCACAAAGGTCTGAGTTCAATCCCTGGATGCACCAATAAATAAAGAAAGAAAGAAAATAAAACTCAATGTAAGCAAATACACAAGTATACAGCTGATGTGAAAATGTTGATGTTTATTTTAAATGCACAATACATAGTAAGAATTTAATACTTTATTGATATTTTGTGCTTCTGTTAATTACACACTATGTAATATAATAAGAACCTCTTGACAAAGCAGTAGGACCACTGAGATGTCAAGTATGCCCTACGGAGAGGCCAGGAAAGCACAACACATGTGCTGTCAGTGTAAGATGTACATGTATATGAAACATGCTATTATCATGTGTGCAGACTACCTTCAGTATAATAATTGAAGTAAGGGTTTTTGAGAGATAAAGTGCTACTTGTCTTTTTCATTGTAGTTCATAAAAGAATTTATAGTCAATAGTGATAATTTTGATGGTCTTTTATAGACTGAATGAATATTAAAAATTGATCATTCAATTTTTGTCACATTTTTGTAAGTACTAATTATTTAATATAATGAAACTCTTAAAATTAATTTAT
>NDGM011020824.1:0-16043 GCA_002564305.1 Octomys mimax
CCCATGACAAAAATATTTCTGAAAATATGTGCAATGATTTTGTAAAAGAACAAGTTTCTAAACCTATAAATCCTGCACATGTTTAAAAAAACACAATGAACACACATTTGTCAAATACCACCATATTATAGTAATTATAACACATTTCATATTACAGCAATTTTAGAGGTGAAAAAAAGCAACATTCCAGAGAATTATGTTGAAAGGCAATGGTTGGCAAAACCACTAATTATTATTTGGTATTTTCATAACTGTATACAGATGTTTTCAGTTAGTTCTCACTCTTTTGTTTTGCTTTGCTTTTTTTAAACCTGGCAAAACGTCAAGTATCCTGAATAAGCTATCATCTTTATGATCTTCTCTGAACTCTGCATGTGGTGACCTTTAATATACACAGCCTACCACCTTGGCCTGCGAAGGGGAAGGCCCCACGGACTCCACGTGAGCACAGCTGAGACAGGCCCCAGGAGGCACAAAGGGGCTGGCCTGGCCCAGACCACGACCGGGGACCTAAGGACCCGCCAGGCGTGCAACACGCACACCATGTGTGTTAACTTCTGTGATGACTTGTGAGTGAAGATCAAGTTCGTTAATACCACCTCTTTCTTGTTACAGACAACTCTCCCCTATGTAATATTTTATATGCTATTAATTTCAAACCGCTCTGCTGTCAAGTCTTGAGAGCAATAAGCACACGCATCATAAAATGTTTAAATTCTAAAGTATTCAGAATTTTTTGTGTTATTCTATAACTAGAATCAAGGGATTCTATATTGGTATGGTCCATGCTTTTGACTGTGGCTAATTTATTTATAAACTACCATTAATCCTGGCTGTATATTTTCACAGTTTGGGTAAACACTTCATTTGCATTAAATTTACAGCATTAATGAGATGTGAAATTTAAAATGCTACTTGAAATATAAATGATGTAAGAAAACAGAACTGAAAAAAAAGTGTTTTATCACATTTGAAATCACTAAACCAATTTAAACCTATTAAAATAGGAATGATGCATCGCCTGAGATTTTAGCTTCATAACTCATCTTTCTGGCCTCAACTACAAAAGTGACGAGTACAACATCTGGAAAATATGAACTTGCTCAAAAACACAAATGTCCTGCTTCTACTCTAACTGGCTTTTAAACTGGTTCGCAATATTTGCCTTTAGAACTATCCACTAGTAAGTTCTCAATAGCCACAGACTGGGGAGACCACGACCGCGTCCGTGTATGCTATGAACATATGCTACCGAGATGCAGGAGACCGTGAGCCAGCTTGAGAAGCTGTTCAGAGAGACGAAAAACAAAGGATAAATGAGAAAAAATTTGGAAAACCAGACAGTCAATTTCGGCCTCAGAAGCCCCTCGAGCCCCCTTTCGAATCCAGATCTGAGCGGCAGCATGGAGAAAGCGCCGAAGCGAAGCGTGGCTGCACCGTGACACCTGGGAAGCGTGCCCACCTGTTGCTGATGGAGGAAGGATGGGTCTCTTGGGCTTAGTCCCACATATCGACTGGCTTGAGGTGTGCCTGAGGCTGTGTAGGCTGATTAAGGAAGAACAAAAACAAAGATAAAAATTGTGAACTATCAGAATGAACACCCTGTCCTTGAATAAGAAACCCAGAGAAGTGGGATTTTCAACCAAAAAAAGTGTCTCCATTTCTCTTCTCTCTTGTTCCAGTTATCACCAAGTAACAGAAAAGAAATGGCGCTGAGTTCGCATCACTGACTGGTCCCCTGCAGACATCTATCTAGCGCCTCACACGCATCCTCTGGGGTAGGGCTCTCCCTTCTGCGCTCCAGTCAAGACCTGCAGGCCAACGGACTGCTGCGCAGCAGAGCCTCCTCCTCGTGTAGCTCTTTTCCTAGATACTAGGGGTCTAACAATGGAATGATGAACGAGGTCTGTTTTTCTAAATGTAAAAGCCAGCTGAAAGACTGTCGGGGGAAAAATGACAGCTCTGACATGATTTAAGCAGACAAGCTTGATGAATGAGATGAAAGTCTTCCTGAAGAGAAAATCTAGTTTTACTATTCCAAAGGACAAGCCTATTTTACTGAATAAGCTCAGTATTTTATAATGCAAAAATGCCCTCACATTTGATAGAAGTGATTTTGTAAAAATTCTCTGTGTCGATAAGTATAAAAAATGAGTTTCTTGGGATTGACCGGAAGCGTCAGTGACACCTCTACATACTTGGTCAGGAGGCAGTAAGCTCACAGGGCACAAAGGCCGCTGACACTGTCGTCCTTTATGACACTGCGGTACTCATCTGCATGTACTTTCTGCACAAGTGGCTTTGGTATAAAGTGCATTTTCCACAGAATCATTACTTTTATTCCTGAAGACTTTTGCTTCTTTACAAGAAAAGGACTAATGTATTTTCCTAGCACCAAGCAATTCCAAGCAAAAGAACTAAGTTTTTACCATATACTGCATTTATAAGCTTGAAGGTACTCATCTGACTTAAAACTATCAGATTAATGAGAAATTCAGGCCTGGATTTTAAATAGTTGGCTTTTAAAAATCAGTACATTAGTTAAGCCGTGTTCATTTACAGGACAGCAGAATTTGATCATTAGGGGCTTTTTAGGTCAGCTGATAAGAATATACTTGTTAAAGAAGCCCACGCTCCATCTCTGTATTATGTCCAAATAAAGGGCCATGCAGGAGCAGCCACCTGCAGCTGTAGCCCCCGTTCCAGGCCCCTCCAGAGCTTTAGAGACAAACTTGTGCACTGGGTGCTGCAAAGCCCACAGAGAGCTCCAAGGCTGTGCTCTTCTCTCTAGTCAGCTATGAAAAGGAAGATTCCTGGGCCTCTTTGTTTTAACTTTACTGTCAATTCAATGACCAGGTTCTCATTATCAGTGGTGCTTAAGGAGCTGGCATTGTAGTCTGTTTATAGCAAAGGAAAAACCACTCAGTCTATTTACATAGGAGTAGAAAATGGACTGCTGCAGTCATCTTTATGCAATTAAGATACTCCTTCTGAGTATTTTGTAACTTTACTAGTCAAATCAGATCCCTTTTGAACAACTTGTATGCGAGTATAAAAACAGTTCATTAACAAACAGGCTGAAGGTACTCATGTAAGTAAGCCCGATCCTGCGCTGAACTGTAAAATATTAAGGTCACCACGCTAGTAGACAGAACAAGTTTTTAGAACTTGGTTTTGATAATTTCTTGGAATAGTCTTCCAATTACTTTCTAAAATTTTATTTTCTATGCTTCTATGTAAGCTGATGAATCTGTTTGCTCAAAGATGCCATAGTATTCACTTTGCCTATCTGTATGCTACTGTTTCAGAGACTATGATGCATGCAGTGAACTGTGAGAACTTTTGCTTTTCTCCAGGCCTTATACATCTATGCATTCAAGGAAACGCCTGCTCCTGTTGCAAGTGTCTGCTGACAAACCAACCACTAAGCACAGCGTTAATGATTACTGATGGGTATTACAGGCCTCTCTGGATGTAGTTTATGGGGAATGCGAATTTTGAGAAATGCTAAATATTCGCTGTATTATCAGTGAATCAATCAAAGCATTGTCTGTTTTTCTTATAGAGCGTCTTCCTAGTCTTTCTTAAATCATCCAAAAATCTCTCCAATGGCTGAGAAAGAGGAAGCCAGTGGAGTCCTGATCTTGTACTTTTATATGGCATTTCCAGAGCATAGTGATTTCCTTGCTCTAGGAAAGAAAAAAAAAAAAGGCTGAATTTAAGAACATGTGTATACTTGCGGGTGTGTGTGGTAGGTCCTCCAAAGGAGAATTTACCTGTTTTACTTTGCCATTCTGTATGCCAGCTCCAGTTCTAGGAAGATTGTAGTCTGGGTGAAGCTAACCAAAAATTTATTCCTTGCCTATTTCTGAGTATTCCATATGAAACAGCAAAGGAATCATCCAGCTTACTGGTATGTGCCAGGTAAGTTCACTAACTAAACCTCTGACATTTATGTTATGGCCATGCCAATAAGCATAAGGTCTGATGTACCATGATAGGCAACAGAATCAAAAGGTTTAAAGAAAAAAGCTGCAGACGATGAAAGTGCAAGCACCTTGCGTGTGCCTAACTCTAAGCTTTGTAGTGCTCTTGCTTCCATCTAGCATCAGGCAACTGCTTCTAGCAAGGGCATAACCTACGGCAAGGTAAACATGCGATTACCTCACAGAGGCCCTGATTCGGTCTGGGTAGTGGGGGGTCTGATTTCCATGGGAATGGTCCAATAAGTAACAATTATGTAATCTCTCTTTTGATGCTATGAAAACCTTGTATACTACATTGCTATTCAGTGCAATTTCAATGTATACCTTGAACAAGCAGGCATGAGTTACTGTTTTCGTTATAGCTGTTTACTGAAACAAATATGCTTCTCCCTTTTCAAAGAAGATGCACTGACATAAATTTGATAAGAGAGAGCACATGACAGCAAGGTCATATACATGCCTGCCAGCTCCACGTAAATGAGAAATCTCCATCCGGTAGGTAGCTGGAAAGTGGCCATGGTTTCCTTCCACCTTGGATCAGATATCCAATGGTGCCTTTGATGGACATTTCTCATTTCCTACCCAAATACTTACTGGTTGCTGTAGGTGAAGCTGCCTCACCTTCAGTGGATGTAGTGATGGGTTTAGTATCTGTCATGGCCAGGGTCACAGGTCGCACTGCACTGGGATGGGGAGAGGGTGCCAAGACCGGAGTGAAATGGCCAGGCACTTTCCCTACCACTTGACCACTGCTGTTAGGCTACAAAACAAAAACAGAATGCCAGGTGAAACAATCCAAAAGACACGCATCTTGTTCCACAACTCCCCTTGGCACACGTGGCCACGTAGGTCCTGCATACTTTGCGTCACCACCACACAGACCTTGTCCAGGCTGAGTTGAAGGCCAGCCAATGGTTAGTAGTAATAAAAAGCAACAGTATTTAGAAGAATTTTTTCCTCTTCAAAAGCACTTTGCATAGATTATTTAGTGTTTACAACAACCCCAGGCGCCAAGGAAACTTGATCCCTTCATTCAGTAAGCCAGAAAACTCTAAAGTGAAGATGTACATGCTTAGTTCAAGATAAAACAGACTTCCTTACAGAGCAATCTACATCTGCCACCTGGCAGTTCCTCAATCTCTGCGCTTCATTATCGAGGCGGAGTCAGTGTGGCTTTAAAAAACTTTCCTCCTAAAGGATGACATTACTGACACAAGAGACACAAAAACGTCTAGGAGAGGAAACACATCCAACTCTAGTTTCTACCATCAACAGTCAAGGCCAATTCTTCTGCGCACAAGGACTATAGCTTTCTCGTGCATACACCTCAGGCACACACACACAAGGCCATTCGGACACTAGTGCCTCCCCTCAGTCTTTAATGATTCCCTAACATAAGCAGATAAATGAGATTTAAAGCATCTAAGCTTTCAGATGCACACAATGACAAAATATACTGAGGTGAACCAGGGGACAACCAAACATACATTACTTTTTGAGAAATTCTTTCATTGTTGTGCATGGAGAGTTAAAACATTTTATTGCTGACATCTGTGGGAATTAACCAAGAAAATTTCCTGCGCTTTAGCAGAAAAGATGTTTTTATCTGAATTTTAGCCACTTGGTGGAATAACAGTGTCTTCACTGAGGAGATAAAATCCTAAGCGTGCACTGTGGAAATCTAGACAGAGAATGCTAATGAGGGGATGGGGGAGAGAAAAAAAGGGAGGGAGAGAGGGAGGGAGAGAGAGTGGAAGGGAAGGAGACTGGGAATCGAACTCACAACCTCATGTTTGCCAGGCAGGCGCTGTGCCACTGAGCTAAATCCCCAGCTGGAGAATGGTATTTTTTTTATTATATTCATGTTGTGATTCTCTAGTGGACATAAAAATTTGCTAGGAAGCACACCACAAATGTATAGCCTTTATAACCTCAACTATTAAAGACGAAGCAATGAAAGAGAATATCTAAATGCCTGTACATAAAGTAGAAGTAGACATTTCTTTGGGGGGGGGGGAAGAGACAGCGACATTTAAACACTGTGACTTAAGAGGCATGAACGTGGTCTCTGGTTGGGTTCCTGAGAGCCCATCTTTTAAAGAAAATGCACTTCTTGGATAAACTTGACTATTCAACATGGGTAATTTTAGGCATTTACTTTTATGTCAGGAAAATTGACGAGCTTTTCTCTATGGAAACCTATGGGAGAGTTACATCTCTAAACTAATTTTATTCAAAATACTCCCATTGAATAGCAAGGCTGTCTCACTATAATTGGTGCAGCAGTAATGCAATTAATCCCCAAACTGCTGTGGGGTTGGGGGGAGAAGGCATCTCAGTTGCTTAACAATCAAAATGAGGGTTGTACTGGAGGAGGCTGCGAAGCAGCAGCTGCCTGGAGGTGAATGGTACTCATTTTTTCCATTTCTAGCACAGAAAAGGTGAGTATCAGGAGTTCTATTTTGAAATGTAGATTAACTGGTTTCAAGTTGGAGGAAAACATGAAAGCTGATATAATGTTCCTAAAACAATACTTCTACAGTTTACCATAAAGACCTATTTTCATTTCAAGGGGGAAATAACTGTGTTTCTAAAACAAACCACCAAATTCGGGTTATTTGAACTTTGCATGTGACTGTTTTGCATATTTTATTGGAGTAAAAAGAAGACTCATTTTTTCATTGAAGGTACACTCAATATTAAAAGTGTTTATAGATAGTGGTCACCAAAACAGTTTGATAGCACCAATCTGGAACAGGAACAGAATGGCAATAAACTGAAGGAAATGTCATCATAAAATATGATATTACTCCACTAGTGTGCAAACTGTGTACTAAAACTGAACCAACATGAACTGAGAGACGATTCTCCCATTTAAAAGTAATAAAAGGGGACAAAGAGACAATTTCCAAACCAATGCAGAAAATCTTTCTGGATCAGTGTCAGAAACCAGGAGGGTTATACCTCTTCAGTTTTCCACTAGTTAAACAGGTGAAGCTAAGCTAAAAAGCCTCTGTCTTTGAAGACTGCTAATAGATCGACTTTCATACTGTAGATAGGGAAAGAAGAGTCTTATCTGGAGAAGAATCTAAACAGCATTATGAAAGGATTATCCTACTTAGTACACTGCTCTTATTATACAAAATCCTGAGAGGATTTTTTTGTGCCCATCTTTTAATTGAGATGAGAGGAAGATGCTGCTGCTCTTAAAAGCTGGATCTTTACCTTGAAGATGCAGGAAAATCCTGAGAATAATCTATAAATGTAAGGAAAACCATATAGGCAGATTATCACCTAATATTGCCCTCTTATAAAGAAATTGAAATATACGTAAGACAAGCACTGAATAATTAAAGAAATGCGTAACACTAAGGGCCTGATTTTAATTTACATAATTTTTCCCCTAACAGTGTCTAATTAAGACATCAGCTTAAAAAAAAAAATCCAATGGAACTCTAAGATTTTCCACACTGAATTAACGTTAAGGACTTTTAATGGATGTCTTAATTAGACTTTGTTATTCATGGAAATTCTACACAAATTAAAATCAGACCTTGTGTGCACTGCTTCCAGCTGAGTCTAGCAAAATGCTCCACGGAGCCGAGACTCCTGAGTCCATGGGCTGACAACAAACTTCATTTCTACACTGGTCGACTAAGCGCCTGGTCTCTCTTAGTTGTCATTAATGATACAGTCATTACTCTATCTGTATAACTTTTTCTGAAATACAAATAGCATGTTTACCTTTGAAATTCACTATTTACTTTAGTGCATTAGTCAGGGGAGCTAAAGACAAAGCTACAGCACAACTCAAAGGAAGCTGGATACAGCCGTTAATTCCAAATAAAATATTCAAAGAGAAGCATTTTCTCTTATTCAAAATTAACATTTAGCATGGATCATTTTGCTTCCTTTAACAGATTATGACCAAAAAGTTTCTTTCTTTGTTAATTAAGTATGATATCTATATAGTATTTGGTCTAATTTTAGTAACTCTGCAGAGGTAATGATGAATGCTGCAGACCTGCCCCAGCGGAAGGAGCGGACAGGAGTTTTGCAAGGAGCAGCAGGCCGAAGCCTGGATCTCCAGGCATCCGGGGGCACCGTAGGTCCTGGCAGACCCTGCCCCTGCATAAGGCTATCAACCTGAGTGTGGAGCACCTTACACATCACAACACTCCTACGAAGTGACCTCTCCAAGGAATGTACCACATGTCTAAGGAATGCTAAATACACGCGAATCGCTATGCTTATACAATGTGTCCACAAAACCACTGCATGTTTTATTTTTTAAAAACACTTTTAGTAATGTCACTCATTATTACATATAAGTCATGTCTCTACAAAGAATATTCAAGTAGTTATCAAACACTAAAGATGTTTACATTACCAAAGCTTATTTTAATACCTAATAACTGGTCTATAAATACAAGCATTAGTTCTTTTGTGCATGTTTATTTTAGCACATACCTTGCTCCTGACTGAAATAAGCATTCTGATCCTATGTCAGACCAGGTATTGCAGGGGTGTGAATTCCAGCTCAGTTTTTTTTGGCAATTAATATTCTGCATAGACTTTCCCTTCAGTCAATAAAAATCCAAAAGCATTAAACCAAAAACATCTTCGTAAATGTACCCTTTTATGACAATACACTTCCTACCTGTCATTCAGCCACCTTTACATAAAAACTTCCTGAGTCACCAAGAAGCCTCCTGGGAATGGACTGCGAGGCTCCATGTCACGCCAGACGCACTGCCGGACCTGCGCATGTCCCAGGGCCACACCTGTCCCATTTCCCTTGCACCCAGATCTTGTTCTCTCTTTTTTTACCTGGCTGGTCTGCGGACTGGATGGGTCATAAGAAGGTACGTAGTTCTTCAGAGTATCCTGAGGGTTCAGGTGCGGAGGATATCTGATTGTTGGATGAGAAAAGTAGCTCGACGGGGCTGGAGGAAGGATAGCTTGTGTGGGGAATGGCAGCGGTGAGGGTGGGGGTGGAGTTCGAGTTGAGATGACTGCAAAACACAGGAAACAAAGGCCCACTCAGCCACTGATTTGCTCACTGCTCTGCTCCAAGCCCACAGAGCAGTTTCACTATCAAATAGGTAGCCAGTTGGCTTTGTCCCACAATTTAACAAAGCTCTCCAAATAAATTATCCTCTACCACTCTCAGTGCCATCCTGCTAAAAACAGAGAGAGAAGCCCACCCTTGGGAGGGAATCCTCTTGTTTCTAGACTAATGATTAACTGAAAAAGTCTATCTTTCGTAGTTATCTCCCATCAAACAAATTGTCTAATTCCAAGTTCTCGGTCTTCCTAAGTCCAGACCAAGTCACTACATGAATGGGGGAGCAGGAGACCCACATACCTACTAAACTCTAAAATTCAAAATAGAAGCACAATCCAGTTTCAAATAAATCATCTCCCTACGTATCCCAAGTAGACACTGTTAACAAACTGATAATTAATATTCAAAGGCCTCATACTATGAATAATTACCTGATAATTATAAAAATATTTATGACTGACCACTGAAACACAGGACTTGGGGACATTTTATCATAATGAAGATGGTCCTTTCAAAACTATCTTACAATTAATTTTCTTTCTACCCTTTGACTATATGTAGCTTCAAAGATACTAAGATAAAACTATGACTAAAGCCACAGAAATTTAAACTACTTTCTTATAAGTATGTATATTGTTATCCTCAAATCATACTTTTAATTTCTAGAGGGTATAACTATATAAAATATACAAATGTGGATAATGTGTAATTTTAATGTTTTCCAACAGTATGATCATAATTACTAATTTAGTTTTATAAACAGAATGGTTTAGTGTGAAAGATGGGAAACAGTGAGCTTACATGCCTATTCCCCTAGAAGGCTGAGGGAAACAGCTAAGTACAATTCAGGAGAATGTAACAGTAAAATTAGATGTCAGCTTCTTTTTAATATTTCAATCAAATCAAAGGAAACTACAATGTTTTATGGAAAATTTATCAAATAATATAAAAAGAACATTTTCACCATGACTCATGAATGAAAATCATCTGGGATCACTACCTCCAACTTCTACAATTTTGTAGAAAAGAAACCTAGAAGCTATTAAAGGGATATTGATTTAATTTGCCTAAAGAAAATTTTTAGGGTACACACAAAATTACACATGTGCGTAACTGAACAAACACAACTTTGCAGCCTCAACTGTGTTTCCTAGTGGCCCAAGATGCTGCTGCTCAGGATCCCCTGGATTGTGTTTATAATCCAGACTCCTGGGCCTCCCCACAGCAACACTGGCCAGCGACCAGGGGGAGTGAGGCACCAGACTGCGCAGTTTAGATCAGTATCTCGGGCTGGGAAGATAGCTCAGAGGCGTAAGTACACGCCTGGCAAGCACAAGGTCCTGAGTTCGAGCCCCAGTATCAAAAAAAAAAGAAAAAAGAAAAAAAAAAAGATTAATCAGTGTCTCATGTAGTTTTTCCATATCCTCAAATTTGGTCATCTCTATCAAGTACATTTCAGAAAGTGTACATTTCCAAAAACAAAATTTCTTATCATGCAGAACTACTTTAATCATATCCAATTCAAAGTATAATTTGATCCCTGGTTCTGCAAAAAAAAAAAAAAAAGAAAGAAAGTATAATTTGAGGAAATACAATTAAATAAAAAATGGCATCTTTTTGAAAGACTTACTGTTAATTGTTGACTAAAGTATAAAACACTGGATACAATTTACCATTTAAATTAATACATTAGATACAAATCAAGTGTAATCCCTCAAAAGATTTGTGCATATAAAATAGTTGCCCCAGAAAAGTATCTCTTTTATTTCTGTTTAATTTCAGTTCCAAGTAAGTAATGGTTTATATACAGAAAATACTATCCATATATGTTAATGCCCTTGGAAATATTTTAAACTAAGCAATACATCTGAAACTTCACCTTTCTCTTAGAATACAGAATTATGACCAATCTGGAAATTAGTTATAAGAACTATATATTTTTTTCTTTTTCCTGAGTATAACGTTTTCAATAAGATTATTCAACAAGATTTGTATTATAATCTACCCAATGAAGGGAATTTAAAAATATATGTACATAAGGATTTTTTTTTTTTTTTTTTGCTCCTGGAATACCTTCAGGGCACTTTTGGCTGGCTCGAGGGTTGTGGGGATCGAACTACTGCAACCTGATGCTGACAGCTTTGTGCAAGCAGCCACTTAAAGGTGTGAGCTAGGGCCGGGCCCCCCAAAAATATATGTACAGATATTACAAAATCACACAACTTTGAAAATATTTTCTCATAAACAGAGGAGCAAACACGTTTTTATCGGGTTGTGACCCTCCCACTTTGGGCTAGGAGGAAAGGCAGCAAGGTCACAGTCAGCAGCTCCTGCTCCCTCCCTCCGGGCCTGGCCCTGCCCAGAGGACAAGGCTCCTCCCCATGTAAAGCGCTCACCGCTGTGTGCGACTCCAGGAATCCCGGGGTGGTGGTGCTGTGGGAAAGTGCTCAGTCGCGGGGAAGAGTCCTGCGGAGATGTGGAGCTGAACAATGGCTTTTCAGGCTTCTTCATAGCAGTTGGAGAAGACATATCTGCAGAGAAAGAGGACACATTTCAAGCCACATGGCCTTCGTCCATGCTGAGGGAGGGCCAGGCCAGCCTAACAATGGATCTCAGTTTCCAACCCTTCACTGTGCTGTTCGGGCTCTTTTACAAAATCCATAGTGTGGGTCAAAGATCCAGCTAAAGGAAATGTGACCCTTGGATTCTCAGAACTTAAAAGCTCCTTAAGTCATATGAATAATTCTGATGGTACTTTTGATGAAGATTTTGGTTAGCTTCAGCGGAGAACGTTTCTGTTAGGTGTTTTAAACTTCCTGCCTAGCTGGATCTCCATAAAGGTTATCTGTATACCATCATTTCCTTCTTTCATTTAGATGATTCCAGGTTGTCTTTCAACTGATGACATGTTGAAAACAAACAGAAGGTAACCTGTTAGGCATGTGAAAAACAACCTTTGAGGATGCTGGTAAATACGTTATGTACTTCTTTTACGGAAAACTTACTGACTTGCTTAGCAAAAAAATATTCCTTATTCTGTTCATTCTACAAATATTTACTGGGTTCCTTTATGTGACAGATAAAGTGAAGTTGTTAAGAAAAATAAAAAGTAACTGCTGCCCTTGGGATGCTCATTGTCACTGAAAAAGAAAATCAAAACAAGAAAATAGTTGCCAACAACTGAGAAGTATGTAGACTCCAACATGGACGGGGATGACATCCCCAGGAGAGAAGTATCCAGAAAAAAGGGGGAGACAATGAGACAGACAGCTGCCTGGAGGAGTAGGGATGTCTAGGGATAAGCAAGGCCACGCAGTAACGGACCCCAGACTCTCTGTCCCCTGAATGCCAGACGGGGCAGATGTCACAGATGGTGAAAAACGGTAACAATTACAGGTCAGAGCAATCTCTCTATAAACAAACACTGAGGGGGCCGGCCAAATAGCTCAGCAGATTAAAGCACCTGCAAGCAGGCTCAGGGGCCCCGGGTTCGCTCCCCAGGCAGGCCATCCTGGCCCTGCCCCCAGGGTGCACGGAGATGGCAGCTGAGACTGGGCGTGGTGGCGCACACCTATAATCCCAGCACTTGGGAGGCTGTAAACAGGCACATCACTATAAGTCTGATCTAGTAGTGAAACTCTGAGCACCCTGTGGACTCTTCCCTAAAACACACACACACACACACACACACACACACAACCCTACATTGAGGATGGGCTATCTCCAATGACTTCAGAAAGTACAGAGAGTCACTTAAGAAGCTATATTATTAATATATTCATTCTATTAATATATATTAAGGGTCTACTTCACACCAGATACTGCTGTAGTTTTCAGGGAGAAAATAGTGAAATGGGTTCACTTTCTATAAAGCATAGAAGTTGGTGAGACACTAGGAAGCAGCAGTTATAGAACAGTGAAAAATGTGGCATAGAAGGAAAAGCACTGAGGGATTCACCCATCCATCCATCCACCCATCCTTCCTCTGAATATCCAATATTCCCAAAAGATAGATCGGGATATTGACGTAAGCATCAATACACAGCAAATGCAAAGGATAATTCAACAAAATACAGGGCCGGCCAAATAGCTCAGTGGATTAAAGTGCCTGCAAGCAGGTGTAGGGGCTGGGGGTTCCATCCCCAGGCCTCCCATGTTGGCCCCGCACCCAGGGCACGCTGAAACGGCAATTGAGACTGGGCGCGGTGGCGCACACCTGTAATCCCGGCTCTTGGGAGGCTGTAAAGAGGTGGATCACTAAGAGTCTGATCTAGTAGTAATACCCTGAACACCCTGTAGACCCTTCCCTAAAATACAGAAAAATAAATAAATAAAAAGCTTACTTAAGCTAAATTATATCTCAAATGTCAAAATATAATAATTTTACTTATGAGTATGTGACACTAAAAAACAACAATACAAATACACAGTGTTAGGGCCAGCCAGACAGCTCAGCTATCTGTGTATCTGTATTATTATACAATGAATCTGTGTAAGTCAGCTTCCAAAACTCTTTAGTATAAACAACAAAGCATAATATACACAATTTTAAAAATCAAATGCACTCAGGGCTTGGGAAGCAGAACAGTGTCATCCTGGTTATATCATTTCTAAAGAAAATCAAGGCAGCACAACACTGTGTAGGAATGTTCATTTTACCCAGCAAAATTTACATGAATCACTTCTTGTAAAGGCCACATACATCAAAGATGTTTTACAGATGGTCAAAAATATAAGCAACTATATAATTTTTACATTCTCTAAGGCACAGTGACACTAGTTGGCTTCACTGAACAAGTAATTATTATAGATCCATGTCTCTTCTCACCTGCTTCCAGGCATGTATCTAATGATAACGGTATCTTCTGCTTCAGATCATATTGTTATAGAGGCCATCTCAGCAGAAATAGAGCAACTTTTTTATTTACTGTTCAAGACGAAAAGGGGCTCACAAATTACCTCTTCTTAAACAATGAAAATTATTTAGGACAGTAAAAATAGGTTAGGAAGACCCACCTGCCAAAAGGAAAAGGATTTGCTTTACAAAAGATAAACAATGGTGCGTCTAAGTGGCTTATTTTAGGGTCCCAGCTCGTGGAAGAGGCTGATGGGAAAGCGAGAGCAGCTGTGCGGGACGTGCGGCACAGCCAGAGCCTTTCCCTTACGAGGACTGCTTCCTATACAGAACTCACCAGGTCAGAACTCAATGGAAAACAAAGAGAAAACTCAAATCAGTCACCATGTGAAAGCCCAGTAAGCGTAAAGAAGTACTGCGCTGCCTAAGATCTAAGATGCTAAGCAACACCACTTGGTCCCTCTCCGGGTGAAGCTTACAGCTCCGCAGAGAAGGGATAGAGGGAACACAAAGATGCGTTACATACCTGCCACTGCAATCAACACAGGGCTAGATCATAGAAAGAGTTGTTTTCAATGACAGAAAATGAGAGGGGCTAGTTTTTAAAAGGAAGCTGGTGGTGCATTTCTTCAGGGTCTACCCCACGTTTAGATCTAAACTCCAAAGATCAGCTATGGCTTTAAAAAACCAACTGTGAAGGGAGATACATAATAACAGATCACCGGACAAGAGAAAGTTGGAGTAAACAACTGGTAAAATTTAGTTTATCCAGACTTTAGGAGATTTTTAAATAAGTATTTTGCAAAATTAAGTGATAGTGCATCTACCAGCCCCACCATAAGCTTCGGGGCTGCCCCTCACACCTTCACGCGTCCCTCATTACACAGCATCACTTCAGGGGGCTAAAGGCTGAAGCAGAGAGAGACTCAGATCAACTCATCCCCAACAAGGTAATTTCACCCACAAAGGAGGGCGGCCTGAAGCACGTGCACGCCCTCCTCGGCAGCAGCTTGCACAAACGGCACTCCAGATGTCTATCTGTTCAAGGCAGCCCAAGGCAACAATTCTGATCAATTCTAATGTGATAAAATGCTGCAGGGAAAGTGTGCAGAAACGTGTTTACGTCAGCCCTTAATTAAACTGTTGTTCACTTCCAAAGAACCTTAGGAAACACTAATGAGACATGAGTTTTGGCAATTTCTTCATCAAAGCAAAGACCCTTTCCTCAGTCTGTAGCAGCCTGTCATCCAAGTCGCTCCTGGGATAAATGTCACATGGCACTCCCATCACTTAGCCACCTGTTAGCAGAACCTCACTGAAGTCAACTAGGATCTAGGGCAAGCTCGAACAGCCACCTGAACACCTGCCTGCCTGGGACACCTGCTCCTTTTTCACATACAGTAGAGCAATATGTTAGCTTTTCCAATATGCTTGAGGAGAGTAAGGTTACAAATCTGAGTTCTAGAGCTTACTTAGAAAACATACCATTTTCCTTTTTTAAAAAAATCGATTCTGCTCCTTCACTGTTTCAAATCAATTATGTAAGAATACACAGGAATTCTTGAATTCCTGGAAGCTATTATTTTTAGCATACCACAATGCTAAACTGAAAATCATTAATAATGGTTCAAGCCCTATAATTTAGAAATACCTATTTTTTTAAATCAGGCAAAAAAGTGTATTTCCTTAAAATACCTTGAAGTCCAGTTCTCCTGCATTTTCCTAAGTTGCTTTCCTTGTCTTCGGCTCATATGTATGAACACGTTTAAGTGAATTCCACAGCCACAAGTCAACATATGCTGACCACACTTACTCATGACCAGTCAGTGTTAAGGTACATTTCATTGCTATATTGTTAGAGGCTTTAAAAGCTACAAACATTGTTAAATATATCTTCTTTGCTTCTTACACTATCAAGATGCTGAACATTTCACAGGATTACCCCTCTACCACTCCTGATTTTGTTCTGGAAGAAAAATGAAGCCATAATGAGAAGAGTTGGGCGCCTTCTAGTACCCTTGGCCATCTAATACAACTGAGCGCAATGCAGATCGGAGAAGGAAAGAATGGGTGTGGGGTGACAAGATTTTATATTTTGTGAAGTATTACTAAGTTGTTAGCCTCTCCTACTAGT
>NDGM011020864.1:0-11317 GCA_002564305.1 Octomys mimax
CTTGTTATATAGGTCTTGCTTTATCTTGGTCTTAACCATCAAGCAGAAAAGTATAAAAACGAAATATAAAAAGTAAAGCCATATTAATATGCCGAGCTGTAACAGACTCAAGTCAACAACTTCTGACATTGCCAGTCATACAGAAAACCCATTCCTATTACAGACTACTGGACTATATTGGAATATTTTGCTGAATTCATATGCCTACAATATTTAAATGACAATGGAATACTCTGACAAAACTAAGCAAAAAATGGGGATACAAATGAATGACCATTTTGTATCTGTATGTTCAAAATAGGATAGATATACAGTTACTTTCTCTTAATTCAATGAATAGAAAGATTTGTTCTAATAGTGTTTTTGGACAGGATATCATGTCTGCATCTTATACTGTGAATAACCACTAAGAGAACAACAATATACAGTGTATTAATTATTGAAACTGACCTACTAATTGGTTTTGTAACTGTCTCATTGCTATTAGTTTCTCAATAAAATTATTTAAAACGAAAGATCTACAACTCAAACCATTCACAGGAATAAACTGCAAATTAATCAAGCTAACAATGTTACAAAAAAAGAAAAAAAAAGATGCCATATAGGTACTAGAGAAAAACGTGAAATCTCACCAAACTTGATATAGAAGACTTTCTAATTATGGCTGAAATTTTAAAGGCAATAAAAATGATTAGTTAGCCCATGCAATGTAAAAATAATTTCTTGTGGCATAACCCATAAATTTCGAGGACATCTAAAATAGTGGGAGAAAATGTTTGTAGCATGAACTACTGACAAAGGGCTAATTTCTCTGTTGTGTAGAAAATTCTGGAGGAATAAATGAAACCCCGATGGAACAATGGGGTGGGTGCATAACCAGAGATACTTCATGAAAAAAGAAAACTATAAAAACATGGAAAATAGTAATGCAGATCAAAACTCCTGAAGTACAATTTCTCACCTTGGGAATGCATAGTGGTACAATCTTTCTAAAAAGCATTTGGCAATAATTTAGAAAGAGTGCATACACTTAGCTTTTGACCTAACGGTCTTACACCTAGGAAACTACCTTGAGATAATGCACTCCAAGAGTATGAAAATGTATAGGCAAAAGCATATCAATTGCAGCATTGTTTGTAATTACAAAAGTATTAGAAATCTAAATACCTATAAAGAGGAGCACGGTTATATAAAATGTGGCACAAAAGAATGTGGAAGTTTGTGTGAACTGATGCAGAGTAATTTCTAGTATATACTAAGTGGAAAAAAATGTAAAGTGCAGAAGAGTGTATCTTTGTGAAAGAAAGCAAATATACATGCATAACCCAAAATGTATGGATGTCATTTGGACAGAATAAACACTAAAGGTAAATTAGAAATGTGATTGGTTACTTGTAGGTATAGGTTGTGGTTAGAGTGTGTTAATGGGTTTAATGGGTTCATAGGGATGTGAAATGTATAATTTTTGAATGGGTCTGACTCTTAGGCCCTTGCAGTGTTTAATATTTCCCAAAGTTAAATAATTAAGGTTAATCAGGATGTCAGCCAACCCAAAATAGAATACAAACTAACAAATGAAAACAATGTCATAAACGATGTGTGCAACTATACTGAAGGAGGATGAGAATGAAAATAAGTAACTTAAAGAACTTTGTCAAAGACTGAAAGAATTAAGTCAAAGAATTTTGACTCTGAGTGAAAACAAGAGATAAAAAGAACTATGAAAATATCCTGTACTATACTTACAGCGGCATGGATTAGAAATTCTGTAATGACTAATTCTGAATATTAGGAATAAATAAATAATGTTGCAGGTAACATCAGCTAGATTGGTACTGTCAGAGAGAGGCTATGTTGAATTCTGATGCTGGGTTTAAATTGCAGATGTCAATGTTAATTTATGGTCATTATGGATACAGTAGATAGGTAGAAATAGATACAGGATGGTATGTTGTATGTATACATACATAAATATATTTTCTAACTCTGTTTGCTAAGATGACTTAGAAACAGTTAACTTTCTCCAACATTATTCCTCATGTGTTAGTGTCTAAATATTGTTCTTCAAGAAAGGGAACCAAGGAATTCCTGATCACCAAGTCTAATGACAGCTAAATAATTATAGTCGTGGTACATAAGGAACAGAACAAAATATATTAGTTCATATTGATATAAATGACAGATATCTTCCTCTTGGGTAACTTACTAATAACAAAAATACATCTTTCAAAGTAATTTACCAGTATGCTTTGTAAGTGTCAAATAATGAAAGGCAATGACCTTTTGGATCTGTCCCAGATTGGAAGAAAGTTAGACATAATTGACTGGACACAGTGTGGACACAGTGTGGGGTACTGGATTGGATACTGGGCCTGAGAAGCAATATTGTTGGGACAAATTGGTGAAATCAGAAAACTTTCCATTTAGGAAGAGTGTGTACACTTAGATTTTGACCTAACGATCCTACAATTAGGAAACTACCTTGACAGTGCACTCCAAGAGTATGAAATGTATAGGCAAAAGCATATCAATTGCAGGATTGTTTGTAATTGCAAAAGTATTAGAAACCTAAATACCTATTTCTCAATATTGATTCTATCAGTTTTCAGGTAGTTTGAAGTTCTGTTACTGTATTCTTGTATTTTGCAGTTGTTATTGTATCATCTTGATGTATTAATTAGCCCTTCATCATTATGAAATAATCTTTGTTTGGTAATACTTTGTCTTGAAGCCTACTTTAATCTGCTCTTAGTCTTTTTACTTTAGCTTTCTAATACATACTCTTTGATATCTTTTCATCTTTTTATTCTTAACCTACTTGTGTCTTATAAATTGCATCTCATAAATACTGTGATTTTAACCCTTTTTAAAAATCATTTCTGCATTTCTTGTTTTTTTTTAGATTGGTTTATATTTAGTTTGATTATTGATATAGTTGGATCAAATTAGTTGTCATTCTTATATCCTTTGTATATGTGGGGTTTTCTTTTGTTTGTTTTCCCTGGTTTACAGTCATGGGTTTTTCTTTTTCTTTTTTTCTCATTGCTGATGATTGAACCCAGGTCTTTTGCACTGAGCTACAACCTACTCTTTATTTTATTTATTTTTATTTTTATTTTTATTTTTTTGGGGCGGGACCGGGGATTGAACTCAGGCCCTTGAGTTTGCCAAGGAAGCGCTTAGTCTACTGAGCCATCTCCCTGGCCCCCTCCTCTTTATTTTTAAGATAGCATCTCAATGAGTTGCCCAGGCTGGGCTAAAACTTGCAGTCCTCCTGCCTCAGTTTCCCAGAGTGCTGAGATTGCAACTATATGCCACCATGTCCATCCAGCCTTTATATTTGTTTTGAAGAATTTGATTATACTATCTGTGGGTAATTTTAGTAATTTGTCAGGGAAGCGCTTATTCCACTGAGCCATCTCCCCGGCCCCCTATTTTAGTAATTTGTATCTGGGGTTGATGCCTTTCATCAGATTGGGAAAATTCTCAGTCGTTACATTGTGAAAACTTTTTTACTTTATTCTTTTTTTTTTTTCATCTTGGACTCCAGTTACATGAGTCATAAACTGCTAGTGATTTAAACATCTTGCATGCATCTTATTTTACTTCAGTGTGGAGGTTTTGGTTTGTATTGTTTGCATTTCTTTAATCTGGCTACATTGTAAATCTGTTTTCAAACTTATTTATTTATTTTTTTAACAATCTGCTGTTCCAATTCACCTAGTGTTACATTAGTATTTTCAAATTCTAGAATTTCATTTTGTTTCTCTTTCAGATTTTCTTTTTGTAGTGTGATTTACTGTTCATTTATTCATTCTGATTGCTTTTTAAAAAATTTTGGTCTGCAAACACTGTTAATGAGTTTGCTTTACAATCTCCAAATTTCAGTGTCTCAGTCATTTCACGTTTGGTTTTTCTTAGCCTGCTTTTCTTTCGAATATGACTAAAGTTTTTCTCATAAGTCTTGTAATTTCCTCTTAATATTGGGAATTATATACTGTAGAAACTCATTATGTTAATTTTTTTTCTGAAGATTCGTATTTTTGTTTTGTTTACCTGGCTCAGTTTATACTCTAATCTTCATCACTTGTGTGGCAGGTAGCTGAAATCTCTCTTTACTTGTTTTAGGCTACTTGACATCTGTGGTGCAGTCAATGAGAGATTTGGGCAGTGTTTATATGTAAAATTGGTACTTCTCTTCTTCCCAGAATTTCTGTGTCTACTTCCAGTTTTCCTGGTAGCCTCCAAGTCTGTTGTATCCCTCTTTAGGCTAGTAATACTGCTTTCTTTTATTTGTGTTCCAGCCAGCCAAATACCATTTCTGACCTAACAGTAGGTGAAGATCCATGAAAAGGGGGTCACTAACTCAGGACCACTTCCTTTCTTTAAGTACTTTTTCTCTGGTTTTAAGTCTAACTTTGATCTTTCTCTGGTGCTTTTTGATTGTTTTTTTTTTTTTTTTTTTAATCATTGATGTTTATATTTAATCTAGATTTTAAAATTGCCTGGGATGTTACTTCAGCATTATCAGAAGTAAAACTTTTACTTAGCACTGTGAGCAATAAACTGTTACTTTTCATACATTATTTATAATTGCTGCTTAATTTGTATTGTAAGCATCCAACTTGCTTTGTCTTCACTTGCATAGTGATAAAGACCTATGTTGACCACCAGTTACCACAGATAGTACCATCTGAACATTACTTTCTTTGGCATGTATATTTCAATCTTGAGATTGCTGGATTGTAGCATATTCGTATGCTTCATTTCATTAACAAGTCCCCTTTCAGCAGGACATGCATGTTCTGTACCACATCCATTTTGTTTGCCAATTTGAAGGAGAGGAGATAGTGTGTTGTTTGTATTCCTATTTTCTGATTTCTATAGCTGTGTGCTTCACTTTTTTCCCCATCATTTATCAGTTGAGTTTTAGATCCAGTGCCAGTTTTCTGCCTGTTTTTTGAGTGATGTCTTTACTCTTTCTTATGACTTGTCCTGTTTTGGACACATTTAATAAGTCCCATCTCAAAGCATTATTGTACTATATCTTCTTCTCTTTATACTTTTTATATTTAGATCTTTGATGCATTTGCCATTTTTTGCAATATGATAGGAGATAGAAGTCCAACTTTATGTTTCCCAAGATGATGCAGCCAATTTTTAAAGTATCACATTGTTTTTATTACTGTACTAGAGTTTGGAGGTAATATTAACATCTGTTGAGATAGTTCCACAAGTTGTTCTTCCTTGCTATTTAAAACTTTCCTATAGTTCTCCATTGTCTTAGGATAAAGCCATTTTTAATTGGTATAAGAAGGGCTTTGTGAAGTAGTACTTGCATTTTCTGCCTAGCCTGCTTGTACTGTAAACATGAGGACATTCTTGCTCTGGAAAATATACTGTTATTGTACATATCACAATATGTTTTGTTTGCTGGGTATATTCCTCACTATATAGCAGTCACAACCATTGTCACGTGCATCATCTTAATTTTTTTTTGGTCAGTTTAATAAATTGAATGAAATAACTTGGTCCTTGTCCTTTAGTAACTAACATTCTTAGTGTAGATTAAGAATTAACATTCTTAGTCTAGTTTGGCCGATGAATAAAAATGTATTTACTAATAATTTCAATGGACAATTCTTACAATGTTTATTAATTATATAGCTCCTTAATTCCCATTTATTTACTAATCTTTTTTCTTGATCCTTAGAACAACTGTATAGTAAGAAATATTACTACTTCTTTTATATCAATTTTTCTTATGATTTTTAATCATATTTGATTTACCTGGGTTCAGACATCTACTTTTATATTTGTACCTATTCTTTTGGAAAAAGACTTGTTTTCTCCGGCAGTTACAGAGTAGTAGTAATATTAATAAAAACATTTCAATCCATTGTTTTGCTGATTATATTTTAAAGGTAGTATTTGTAAGTTTGCTTTTTTTGGCCTTTTCTTTTTGTTTTGGGTTGTCTTTAAGCTTTATGACTAACAATAATGGCTTTCAGTCATGTTAGTGCTTTTGAGAGAGCAAGGGGTAAATGATTTCATTTGGAGATTTGCCTATGGAACCTTCAATATTATGAACATTGTTAGAGTAATAACTATGGGAGTTTTGATGTACTTAAAGTCATTGTATTGTAAATATGTAAATATTTTTATAAGCTTCTATTTTATTTTATTATTTATTTATTTATTTTTGCGGAACTGGGGATTGAACTCAGGTGCTTGTCCTTGCCAGGCACGTGCTTATTCTACTGAGCCATCTCCCCGGCTCCTTATAAGCTATTTTATAAATGGCAAACTTGTTTTGAGAAAGTGTCTTTAAACTTAGATTCAACTATTTTTTTTTTTTTTTTTTTCACTTTAGTTTTTTTTTGAAGCTTTTTGACAGGTGCTCAATTGTTTATTGATTTGCTTGGAAATTTTCTAGGCAAATGGATTATTGCAATTAGAGGTAGACTATATTTCTTCTTTTATTAATATTACTAAATAAAGTTGAAGTCATTTATCTTATTAATGAAGTTGAACTTATCTTAGTTATTGACCGTTGGCAAATTCCTACAAGGTGATACTTTAATACTTTGCCATAGTGCATATTAATTTCACTGATAGTAGAGTTATTCTGGAATGTGGCCTGCTCAAAGCCGTCTACGTGTTAAAGAAACATTCATTGATGGAAGTCAGCACTTTCTTCCTTTCAGCTGGTTTTTAAAATATGCTAAAGCAATATGAACATTGTGTAATTCTTAATATATGACAGCGTTCTTTAAAGGCTATTATAATTTCATTTTTTGATAAATTTCTTTGCTCTTTAGAGAAAGTATCATTCTGCAAAGGAAGCTTACGAACAACTTTTGCAGATAGAAAATCTTTCTGCACAAGTAAAAGCAACTGTCTTACAGCAACTAGGTATGTACTAGCATATATTTATCTTATTGTGCATGCTTCTCTATATGTTCTTTTTAAAATACATGTAAGGAGTAACAAATGGGTGCCTTGTGTATTCTAATCCTTTTCCTTCCTTTGCACACATTTGATAAAATTAATTTGAACCCAACATTGTTCCTGCCCTGCTAATAAGCATTGCCCATCTTCCAGTCTATCTCAGTAAGATTTTTAATGCAGATGATCCTTTTAATATTTCAAAATTATTTCTAGTATTTAACTCATAATACATGCCATGTATGTACTTAGTAAAGTTCAGTGATTTGCCTAAAGTCACTTAGTGGTCTGTGAGCTTGCTTCTATACTTTTATCAATGCTCATTGATAAACTGTGAAGTTTTTTTTTTTTTTTTTTTGGCGGGCTCAGGCTGCCTTCCGGGCAGGTCTGCTTTGGCTTGAGGATGTAGGGATCGAACCACAGCATCCTGTTAAACTGTGGAACTAAAACATTTTACCTAAAAGCTGTTGGTTATTTAATATTACAGTTTCTATAAGCATGTGGTTATATTTTCATATTGAGCTTGAGGTAATCTGGCCATTTGGATGTTATATATACGATCACCAGGAAGGTACAAGAGGAGCTCCTTAATATTTATTTTTAATATATTTAGTACAGGGTCTACAGGGTCTCACTACACAGATCAGCCTCATAGTGATCCTCCTGCTTTCAGCCTCCCAAGCACTGGGATTACAGGCATGCCACCATGTCCAGTCTCGTTTGCTGTCTCCACGTACCCCAGGGGCAGGGGTGGCATGGCACGCTGGGGATCAAATCTTAATCCCTGTGCCTGCCTAAGCAGGTGCTTTAGTCTGTTGAGCTATCTGATTGGTCCCTTTAATATTTAATTTTATTGCCTAATTATTGAAGTAGGATTTTTTTTCCCTGTATTTTGTATTTTAATTATCTTGTCAGTTGCTTTTCTTTCTTTTTTTAAAATCAGGGTACAAACACTGTACAAATCATGTATTTTTAACTAACCTTTTATGTGCATGTTTTCATAAAAAAAACTTTTATATAATTTAAAAACAATTTTAGATTTGTTAATTTCTTATTATTAACTCTACAAAATGAACATAATGCCTTCATATAAAACCTTTGGTTTTAGTTTTAAATTTTATTCATTGGAAGTTTACTTGTACTGTCTGTATTCTTCAGAGTTATAGATGAGAAGGTAGCTGATATGTAACTATAATTCCAGCATTCAGGAGCACACAGGCAGGAGGATCACAGTTTGAGACCAGCCAGGGCTGTACGGCAACTTTGTCTCCTGCCTGGGTTGTATGGAGAGAGCCTTGTCTCTCCCCCCTAAAAAAGAACTACAGAAGATTAAAATACTAACTTTTAATGAATAATGTGGTATTTGAATCATGTGAATTTGTATTTTAAAACAAGATTTTAGTACAGTAAGAATAGTTTTGATTCTGAAGTAAAAAGACAAAATAGATACCTTTAAAATATTTACTCAGGGCTGGGGAGATAGCTCAGTAGAATAAGTGCTTGTCTCGCAAACGCAAGGTCCTGAGTTTAATCCCTGGTACTGCAAAACAAAAATAAAAACAAAATACTTTACTCATAAGAACTTTTTGTTATCTATGCTGTTTATAATTGTTCAGTTTTGAATGCATTTCAGCTTCACTAAACAATGTCAATAGCAAAAATGCATATACTTTTAAAATTTAAGAAATATATTGGAATGATCTTGGTTTGAGCTATTTGTGAATCATAAAACACCTGTCTTCTTTGGCAATGATTTATTGAATTTCAGAATAGAAAAGTGAACTATTCATGGTTTTGAATAGAATACTTGTAATTGAGTCTAATTTATGTCTGCGTAACTCTTTCCAACTTGTTTGTGGCTGTTACTGAAACAGTTTCTTTTGGAGCCTGTTACTCTAGATCTTTTTCTCCTAGTAATGACAGTAGCAATATGGAAAGAACAGATGAGGTTTTTTTTCCGGTACTAGGGATCGAACTCAGGACTTTGCGTTTGCCAGGCCAGTGCTTATACCACTGAGCTGTATCCTCATGAACAGATGAGTTTTAATCTGAACAGTCATTGTTTCTTAGAGATAGCATACTGGGTTAATACAGTGTCCTGGAAAGTCTTAAAATGTACATTAATTTTTACATGGAATAAGACAATATTTTATATTCCTTTTTCATAACTTCAAGTTTTTAAAAATATCAATATTAGTAAATGACTACTCATAACTAATAGAACCATGTTATAATTTTATAATGAGCATACTTGTTTAATAGTCTGTACATATGGTTGTACTTGAAATCTTATACTGAAAAGGTACACTATTATTAGGGTATCTAGGGCTTATAATCTACTCTTGGTATTTAAAAATGTTTTAATTTGTTGTGAGTAGAAGTTGTGCATTGCTTGACATTACCTTCCTGTGAGAATCAGACTTTTTTATTGCCAAATTTGGCAATTCTAAAATTTTGGAGTGTGTTCTCCAAACCAAATCAGTAAGTTTACTGAAAAGGGTATTTTTATTTGTTTTCTATTTAGTGTTCTAAAAATAGAAGAACAATTAAGTAAAGTATATAAATATTTTGAAATTCTTTGCTATAGGTTGGATGCATCACACTGTGGATCTCTTGGGAGATAAGGCTACCAAGGAAAGTTATGCTATTCAGTATCTCCAAAAGTCGTTGGAAGCAGATCCAAATTCTGGCCAGTCCTGGTATTTCCTTGGAAGGTGAGATTTAGCAGATATTTGTATTTGGTTTTATCTATGGCAGCTAAGAGATACATCTTTATAATCCTAGCACTTGTGAAACTGAGACAGAAGGATTGCAAGTTTAAAGCCAGCCTGGACTACATAATGTGATACCTCTTCCTAAGATAGTTGACATTAATATTCTGAACAATGTATTTTCTCATTTAAATGCAGTACATTGTAACAAAGATTCTTGGAAGTTAATAGTAAAAGAAAGCATTTTAATGTGGTGATTTTTCTCATAATCTGGTCTTGCAGCATGTTTCTAATTTTGCTTAAATGGCTATTAGACCATAATTATTGCTAGGTATTAAAAAGTTTTATCAAATATTTTTCAACAAAGCATTCAAATGCCTTTCATTCTGATTTCTACTGTTTTTCTCTTTACATATACTTAAGAGAACAAGGAATTTCCTAACTGTCCAGTAGTTCCTTGGTAGCCAGTAGAACCTTATTATTTATACTTTTGATTAATAGTATATACAGTAAATAGACATTTGATTAATAGCACACCTTAAGTCACAATTCTACCTGAAGTGTCATAGTACAATGAAATTATGGATACATTCAAATTATGAGGCTTCAATTTTCCTTTAAGCTATAGTATATAGTAGGATTGTATTAGATCAGTGGCCACCAGTGAGAGAGCTGTTGGGGAGGTACTATTGGCATCTAGTAGGTAGAGTCCAGGGATGCTGCTGAATATGCTATAATGCATGGGATAGTTCTTTAGAACAAAGGATTATCTGGATCCAAATGTCCTTAATCTGTAGTGAGAACTTTGAGATTAGATTACCTATTGCATACCTTCTTAGTACAGAGATTTTAATTTTATGATTTCCTTTGAAATTATCCTATGTTGGTTTAAGTTTTTTTCATGCTCTTTTTATATAGGAATATTTAATTTTGAGTGAGTTGGCCATATAATCACGTTAATTATTTATATAATTTCATTTTCCATTTAAAATTAGCAAAGTATGTTTAAGAGAATGGTACTATGATGTTTGCTTTAAAAATACTTGATTATTGATTAGTAATGTACAGTACAAGTTGTTTGGAAAGGTATCTTTTCTTGGCAGGGATTTTTTTCATCCTTCCTCATGCTTGTAAAAGTAGTCTAACTTGGATTGTGCCTAACTAAAGATTTGAGAGTTCAAACTTTGTGTTTCTCTTTTTCTGTGGCAGAAACTGTATCTTACCAACTTGTTATCTTTGTATTTTTTTGCATGACAAAATGACTAATCAATAATGAAGTAAATGAACTATCTCAACTCCATTTGTATTTGAGGTAGCATCATACTCTTGTTAGGGTAGCAGAATGTGAAGCTTCATGCAGTGACTATGAAATAAGTGGCATCGGGTAGTGTGTGGGTTGCCTACATTGCTTCTAGTTTGCAAGGATTATGTATGAAATTTTCTTTATTGATTAAAAGTAATTATGCTAGAACATGTTCCTTTTGTCTGAAAGTAAAAGTTAATAGTTTGATAAAATTACAATAGTTTGAATCATTTTTAGTATGCTTTTAAATTAAATTCTAGTTTTATACAATTAGTATATAGTCAGCTATACCTGAAGTTGCTTTTATTAATGCTTTTTTTTCCAGTTTCTTTTCTTTCTTTCTTTTTTTTTTTTT
>NDGM011020867.1:0-12885 GCA_002564305.1 Octomys mimax
CTAATAGTGTTTGGACAGGATATCATGTCTGCATCTTGTACTATGAATAATCACTACGAAGACCAGCATATACAATGTATTAATTACTGAAACTGTCCTATTAATCAGTTTTGAAACTGTCTCATTGTTATTTCTCAATAAATTTAATTTTTTTAAAAAAGAAATGCTCTTCTGTGAGTGTCCTAGTTGTGCTCTCCCGACTCTGTCAGGGTTATGATTCGATTCAAGATGTGAACCTGTCAGGGCCCGTTTTTCTTGAAGAGGAGCTAGAAGCCACCCAGTGCCAGATTCGGTGAGTACGTCCAGCAAGGGCTTACTGTATTATTTTTATACACCTGCATTTTCACTGAGTGGCACTTGGCAGTTGTATTTATCAAAATTTTGGTCACACCCCCTAAAGAGGTAAAAGAGGACTCCAGAACTTCTCCAGAAAGTGGTGGGGTGATGGGGACAAATGCTTGGGCGGCAAAGGGGAGCACCTGGAGGGGCTCGATGATGTGCCTTTGGCTGTAGGAAACCTAGAGTTTGAACACCTCTTTGTCTTCCGGTTGCTCTTTTTGTATTATAGTCCTCTAGATTCTCAGGGAAGCGACTTACATCAAATATTCATTTCATAGTCAAGATAAAAGCTATAAATGCAACCTCTTTAACTTTCAGATTTTCAAAGTAGGCTGTTAAGGATTGTATTTTAAAATCTTTGCTAATTTCTGAGAAATCCTTGATTTATTATGATCTAATATTATATATCTATCAGGCGAGGGAGATTCATTATTGGAATAGGAGAAGACAAAGTATTCTTTTGAAAGAAAATGGAGTTGAAATTATAAAAATATTCTCCAAGGAACATTCACATCGTCTACAAAAATCCAGTAATGAAACTCTTCCTGATTTTACCCTAAGAGACTTCAGAATCATCCTTCAAGGGTAGACGAGTACAGTCTCATAATTAGGATTTGGTAGTCAGTATTTCTTCTCCTCAAGGGACTCAAGCAGGCTCCCCCAGGGCAGGAGAGCTGCGCTCGCATTGTAAGAGGACTTAGGCGCACCAGTTACAGGATGCTGATCTACTGGGAAGAGCATACAGAATAAAGCACACGTTGGAAAGACACTTTCCTTTGGTTACTTATGAATGTGCTTCTGGTACAGTCCCAAATGCCCTTGAGAAAGAGAGTGTCAGTTCTGATGACAATAGTAATTATTGCATTAACTCATTTAGCAAATATTTATTTATTGAGGCATCACTAGGCTGCAGGTTCTGTTCAGGCCCTGGAGATAGCTCAGGGTGCCCAAGGCCCTGCCTTTGGGGGCCCAGATAACAAAGCAGTAGCAAATAATTAATGATGTGTTGTGACAAAAGTGCTATGAATACAATTAAAGCAGGACAAGGGGAGAGAGTGGCCACAAGCCTTGATAACTGTGTGGGCAGGGCTGTCTGGTGCCATGCCCATCTCTGTTTGTTCCCAGCCTGTGGGTGGAGTCGGTGCACGGGAATGCCTTGGGGGAGGCAAGTGCATTCTGGGTTTGCAAAATGACAAGGAGGATGGAGTGGCTGGAGCTGAATGGAAAATGAGAGGAGGCAAGCATGGGTATGCCTGCAGCAAAGGTGGAGCCCCAGCCCTGTGGACCTGGCAAGGGCCTTGCACTTCATCCTGAGGATGAAGGGGAGTGCAGACTTGGGATGCTGTGAAGTGGCATGAAGTGAATTATTCCCCAGTTACCTGCGGTGACAGGGATGGGACCCAGGACTTCATGCATGCTAAGCACACGCTCTCGCACGGAGTTAACTCCCGTCCCTGATTTAGCTTTTGGAAGGATCGCCCGGCGCTCTGTGCAGGGACGCACAGTGCCGCGGATGGTGGGCTGTGGGTCCAAACAGTGACTTCCCTTAGGAGGCATCTGCAATAATACACACGAGAAATGGTGGTGGTCGGAGGAGGGTGGTAGCGGCGGAAGCGAAAGTGGAGAGAATTCACATGTAAAATCTGGAGCCCAGTCCTGCTGTATTTTTACTCTGCAACAACAGCCAGCCAGTCATTTACAAGGGAGACCTTATCCAAACTGGCCACTGGCCATCAAAAGTGGAAACTCTTGAGTAGGGTTCGGGAGGTAGCCAGCAGTCAGGGTGTCACGTGGCTGTGTGCAAGAGAGGGATGTGGCCTTGCCATCAGCTGCATGGTGCTCACAGATTAACCCAGAATCCCAAGCATCTGCTGCTCCCCGGCCTGGTGTGACCTCACTCTGGGGACTTGCCTGCTGCTCTTTCTAGCAGTACGTTCAGCGAGTGTGAGAAAGTCTCTAAGAATTTTGGCCTGAGTAAAGGAGTGAATGGAAGTATACATGATAAATTGTGGGACTTAAGGGGAACAACTTTAGGAGAAGAACGCAGGAATTGATTTGGGGTTAGTAATTTTGAGGTGCCTATAGCATATCCAAGTGATGTGACAGGGTGGCACTATACTAACCTAAAGTGCGGGACAGTGCTTAGAGATTATTAGAGATCATGAGTAGGAGGTGAGCACTGCCAGGTAACAGATGCTTTGAACACTGGTTTGGACGCGTCACCAATGCACTGAATGTAAAGAAATGAGAGACGGATGGGCTTAGCCTGGGGTCAGTCTGCCTAGCATAGGAAGAGTAGGCAAAGAGGAGGGGGGTAGATGGATCTTACATGTCACCAAAGCCCACAAATTGAAAGCTTAGTTACGAGTGTTGGTGCTCTTGAGACGTGGTAGAAACTTTAAACCTTAGCAGCACGTTTTAGATGGATGGGAGCATGACTTTTGAGGGGGCTGTCTCCAGTCTCTGGCTTTTGTCTTTGTCTCCATTTGTCCTGTGACCTGGCCTTGGGTGAAAGCCTTCCTCCCAGCCTGATGTGCTGCCATCCCACAGGTGCACACCAGTAAGGGTCAATCAGTCATTAACTGAACTAACCTAACCCTCTTGCTAAGTTGACTTATTTCAGGCATTTGTTATAATAACAGAACACTGACTAATACATGAAGAGAATAAGAAGGAACAGTTAGACAGGGAGTGGGAAAATCAGGCAGACATTGTATCAAGAAGCAAGAGATTGAAATATTTCAAGGAACAAAAGATTGGTTCTGTCAAAAGACAGCTAGATACAGATGAGGGCTAGGATATGGCCATAAACAGTGAGATGTTGATGATCTTGACAAAGAATTTAAAAAGGAGTAGAAGGGGCTCTCATTCTGTATCCCACTCAAGGAGTTTTACTGATTAGGACGGAAAATGTGGGGTGGCTAGAGGAAAGGATGGTCTCATTGGTGAATCCCTTCCCTTCCCCTCCCTTCCCCTCCCTTCCCCTCCTTCCCCTCCTTCCCCTTCCTTCCCCTCCCTTCCCCTCCCTTCCCTTCCCTTCCCTTCCCCTCCCTTCCCTTCCCTTCCCTTCCCCTCCCTTCCCCTCCCTTCCCCTCCCCTCCCCTCCCTTCCCCTCCTCTCCCCTCCCTCCCCTCCCTTCCCTTCCTTTCTTCCATCCCTTCTTTGCTTCATTCATGCTTTCCTCCCTCACTTATTCCTTCCCAGCCTCTCTCTTTCCTTGTCTTCTCAAGAATGAATAGCATATGTGTATGCTGAAGAAATGAGCCTGAGAAGTGGACCAATAGATGATGCCTAAGGCTTGGAATACTTGCAGATGCAGGAACCTGGGGCAGGTGAGACAAGGCAGGAGCCCGATCTCTGTTGGAGAAAGGAAACTCCACGTTGCCATAGGAAAGGGTCATTCATGTGAGCCTTCAGGTGAGGGGCTGGCGCTTTGCAGGTGGGACCTACAGACTTTCTTCTGATTACTTTTTATGTTTCTGAGGACAGAGCAACGTACGGTTGAAGGCCAACAGCAGTGTGTTGGTGTGCAAGGGACGAGACCACTGACGGAAGAGCAGTTGTGTCAGGTGATGTTGAGAACCGGGTATCCATACAGCAAGGAAGCTGGAGTTCTGCATAGCTGTGGCAGTGACTTCGGGTTGTCCCATAAGCTTTTAGGGACATGAGCCAGTGCAACTACTTTTATTTTGTGCATTGATTTATGGAAACATCTATGTAAGAGTTGGGTTTCAGTAGCTTGGCACAGTGGGATTAAGAAATGGAATATGAGGTGACTTAACAGTGGAAAAATGTAATCCAGGTACTCTACAAAGGGCCGGCAGAGGGGCAGTGGTCACTGGAGTGGATGCTGTGGTCAGTGGGCCTCAGCGAGGGCAGGAAGTCAGAGGAAGGGAGCACTGAGGCTGAGACGGAACAGCTACGGGCAGCCATGGCCAGCGCAGCCGGGAGGGACTGAGGAGGGCCGGAGCAAGGGCGACATGGCCTTGGTCACTAGCGCTGGGATTCCTCTGTACCAAAAAAATGACCCAGAGGAAATGGAGCGAAGTGTGAAGAAATGTTCTGACACTAAGGGGGCGTGCTCATTGGGCCAGCGTGTAACCGAAACTGGGGGGGGGTGGGGGGCAGCCGTCATCTCATCAGAATGAAGCCCCAGTGCGCTTGCTGTGGCTCCACTTTACTTGCTGTCCTTTGAACCTTAGAAGCACAGGAGCTCCTTGTGTGTATTTTGTCCATCAATAAATGGCTTAAAAAAAAAACAGAAAAGAAAAACAGAAAAGTGATTTATAAACACAGGGATTTTAAAATAAAAAAAGCATAACTAAGAAAGGATGACATTGATCATTCAATATAAACAAATCAAAAACTTTTAAACAAACTGAGTTGTGCTAACTGAAAAGTGCAGTATTACTGTTTTTCTTAATTTGAAGAAAGGATGTTCCGCTACAATACAGACTTGCAAATGACAAAGTTTTTTTCTGGAAAAATTTTACTCATATTCTATTTGTCAATAGTAATTTCAGCAAATAGGAATTTGCCATCTTTGAATCTCCTTTGTTTTTAGAATCAATATTTTGCATGTTGCATAGTTTTATGGATAGACTTTTACATGTGTTTGGTTTAAATATGCTGGGGACATACAGAAGGCTGCGTGCTGTGCTTAATTAACTCACGAAGTAGAGCCTTTTGCTTCCAAAGCTGCTCCACTGGAGTCCTATCCTTTAGGCCGCCAGAGGGGTGGTAGGTCACAAGTCGGCGCAGAAATCTTTGGAACATGCCATGTTATCATATTGAAGAAATTTTGGCTAAAGTTTTAAAATATGATTAAACTACTTTCCATTTAGCTTGTATGTCGATGAGGTTTTCCATTCCACTTTAGCTCATGACTTTAACAAAGGCTTAGCATCCTTTCTTCTAAAAGCACCCTAATATGAAAGGACTGTCAGTGCTGTGATAACTCTGTATTTTTACTCATTTGAGTCTTTTTTTTTTTTTTTTATAAAATGCTGGCAAAGTTCAAAGAGACTTCATAGTAACTTTGAGCTTACTGGTGAGAAAAAAAAAATATATATATATATCCCAAACTCTTTCTAATAGCATATAATAAACATGTGAAAGACATTATTTGGTGAAACAGAGAAAGTCTGGAATATGTGGCAACAAGCGTTTCAACTTTGATTTTTTTAAAAAATGCCTGTCTTTATATCTCTTTTAATATTGTGTTCTTTGGTCTTACAACTTTCTAGCCTGCAGAAATTCTTAGAAGAGTAAGACCTAATTATTCTTGTGTAGCTAACAGAATGACTTATGATTTTTGTGTCTCATTAAAACAAAACACAAGTATGTTCAATTATTTATAGAATTGTGTCCAGTCTGTGAATGATCAGTGGGCCCAAAATGGGCTTGGGAGAAAATGGGCGACGGTGGTGTGTTTTCAAAGGACCATGATACGTAAATAGAGATGAAGTAATCTGTGGTGTGGAAATTCCAAGAAGAGGTAAACCTAGAACGCTCTCCTTAGAGAGACATAATAATACTGGTAATGACAATAATGCCCAGAAGGGGCTGAGGAACTCGGATCCAGCCTGAACAGACGGAATCACAGCAGCACAGCACAGGCTACCACTGCGCCAAGAATGTGGACAGATTCGAAAACGGGTGTGCGCTGCAGCTCTGCTTGTCCTGTTGCACAGCACGCAACATACATTTCGGTTCTCATTTACACTTTCAGCTTCTCACACCAGAGAGACAACGTGACATCCACACGTGTGTTCAGTTGATTTCACTGGAGAGTGTGGTCTCGAGGTGCATCTGCTTAGCTACCGATGTCTCAGGTTTATCCTCCTGTGTGGCTGGGCAGGGCCCTACTGTACAAAAATCCCACACCCTTTTCATCCATTCAACAGTTGATGGGGATTTAGGATATTGTTCAAAAGGAAAAAGGAACTGGGGGTGGGAGAGGAAAGGACAAAAGAAAAGAAAAGAAAGTATTTGAGGGAAAAAAAGGATAAGAAATAAGGCTGGGAAGAGAGGTTGAAAGGAGAGGAATGGGGAAAAAAAGAGGTAACAAGATATATCACATGCAAATATAAATTCCCCATAAAGAATGTGATCAGTAGGTATAGCTCAATTGTACCAATAAACTTAATAATAATAATAATGATAAGTTACATATCTGCTGTAGTTTAGATGATTGTGTTCCAGTGCCCTATGTGATAGAGACTTGGTCACCAGCATGTGGCCCTTCTGGGAGATGGTGGAGTCCTTAGGCTGCAGGGCCTCTGCCAGGAAGTCAGGAACTGGGGCTAAGCCCTGCAGGGGTGGGTGTTGGGACCCAGTCCTGCGACTGCCTCTGCTCCTTGGCAGCCGTCAAGGGAGCAGTCTGCAGTATGTGCTCCCGCCAGGATGTCCGGCCTCGCTGCAGGCTGGGAGCAACAGGGCCACTGACCAGGCCCTGAGAGCTCCACGCCTGAGAGCTCCAGCGCTGTGAGCCCCAAGAAGACTTTTTGAAAAGTTGTTTAGTATTTCATTCCAGTAACAGAGGACTAACACTGTAGCCCCCGATGATACCCACGGTCCTTGGCTGACAATGGATCTCCCCCTTGGTTTGCAGTACAGCAGCCCGGTTGCAGTACAGGTTCAGCCCTAGGAAGGCAGGCTTCTAAAGCAGGGAACTGGGACTACCTAGGCTTCACCCCACGCCCATCCCACCCCCAGGAGCTGCCTCTCTTTCAGGGGAAAAGCCATAAGCTGAGTAAAACACTTCTACAGTGGAAGTTTAGACAGCTGTAGGATCACAATGAAAGGGCAATCAACCTTTATGGAAAGTGTTTAGGAAACAATTCAACAAAGAGCTCAATTTAGAGGAGGAGTTTGCAACTGTGAGGGGAAAACAACTGCATCTTCATTTTTCAACTGACTCTATCTAAAATTTACTATTTCCTTTAACTACCACATTACAAAACTCGGTAGATTGTTATCAGGACCAATAGAAATCGTAAATGTTTCCCTGGCACATTGCAGTTGTTGCAAACCTCTTGAAGTATTGTTCCTGGTCATAATTATTTGAAATTCCTAGACTCACCTCTAGGTTTTATTACTTAACAAGTTAATAAACAATGTATTTTATAAATCTCAAAATTCAACCACATAAAATTCAAGGCTTCTGTTTTTCAAGGGCCACCACAGGTTAAATGGAAAAGGACAGTGTAAGTCACATACACAGTAGACAAGAGATTCACTTTCATAATAAAAAGAATTCCACCAACAGAATTAAAGGGGAAAATTCTTACTGTATTTTGAAAAAGGCCTAGGAAAGATAGCGTGTAGTAGATATTCATATGATCAATGCAAATATCAAATCTCTCTTGGGTCTTTGGGCAAATATAATTAAAAACAATTATGTAATAACACTGTCAGGTGGTCAATATATTACAATGAAAATGTAAATATAAAGTGTGTGGGAAAATGAACCCTTTCATAATATTGGAACAAAGTGTTGAGTCCCTTTCTCAGAGCCACTTGATAGTTGCTTTTAATTTTTTAAATGCTAATGATAGTTGACCCTGAAATGTATAGGCATGTTGCTACTGCGTACACATAGTCGCATGTACGCTTGATAAAATAGTACTTTATTTCACTGTAAGGATGCTGCAGACGGGCTGGGGAGATGGCTCAGTGGAATAAGTGCTTCCCTGGCAAGTGCAAGGGCCTGAATTCAATCCCCAGTTCTGAAAAAAAAAAAAAAAATGCTGCAGAGACTGAACTATCCACTAGTAAGGAAATGTATTGGATATGCTGTCACCTTTTAAAGACAGAATGCACAGCTATGATACAGCCATATCGCATGAAATGGAATCTCATCTACAGCCTGTACCACTGTTTGAAAAGTCATAGGGAAAATATGCAGCACACTTCTGTTTATGTGAAATGTAGCAAAGCCAAAAACCCAACTAAACCCAAAGAGCATGGAAAATTATCCTGGTGGCTATGAGCCTAAGTGCTTATAGCTGTTCCATCTGGTGGGAATAGTGGGGCTAGCAGAGAGGGTGATGAGAGCTTTTACTTTTCACCTTTCCGTAATGTTTTGTGGTGACTTTTTATTTATGCGTTGCTGAATAACTAAGTAAAAAATAGAAAACGATTATACTTCCTGCTGCAACACCAATGTACAGATCCTTGGGGCTAAACAGCCAGGCAATGTGCAGAACTTTGGAGACAGAACTATTAAATTTGATTACGGTTTATAAAAGAAGACCTGCATAAATGGAGAGAAGTACCACATTCTTGAGTCAGAGGATTCAATATAAGTTTACGGAGGTTAGTGCAAATCTGGTTGAAACTCAGGGGAAATTAAACTTGACAAAATGATCTTTTCTGCAAGAATAAAAAAAAAGTAGGCAGGAATAACCACAAAACCTTGGAAAAGAATAATGGGAGTAGATTCCTGTGTGACCAGATATTAAGGCTATTGTAAAATTAAAATCATGGAAATATTGAGCTACTGTCCCAAATTAGACAGGTGTGGCAAGGTGACCTCAGGGGCACGTGTCTTACTACTCCAAGCTCTTTCAGGTGGTGGCCTGCCATGTGAGCAGAATTATACAGAAAGAGTTAAGAAGGCTGTCATCAGACTAATATGCAAGTCTCTGCTGTATAAACTGTACAACCTCCATCACTCATCAAATCCATATCATCCTCTCAGGCCCCATGACCTGTGTATCCTCCAGTTCAACACAAGGGTCTCTCAGAATAGTGTGTTTTAAAGTAGAAGGCTAAGGGGTACATTTTAAAGAAAGTTTTTCTCATATACTGTATGGTGATAAAAATATTTCCGTGAAAAAATTTTTAAAAATATTTCTGTGATAAAAATATTCAAAGAGGTGCTGTAAGCCAGTTCAAGAAAAACAAAGCAAGCCAAGTTCAAAGAATGTGCTACCAAGAATCCAAGATTATTCCCAGGAAAAGCAGTAAAGTCTGGCTATCACACAAAACGCATATGTGAATGCTCAGAGTTCCTCCATCGAAAGAAACCAGCGCAATACAGACAGTAAGCGCATAGCTTGGTTACAGTCAAGTGAGTAGGCAAATGATTTCTTACCTGGATTATCTATCTGATCTTGTGTCACTGCTCTGGGGCATAGCCAAGGATCAGCTCGTCCGGATGGGAGTTCGCGTCCCACCCCACCCCCCGTTCGTGCATGCGTGCATGCGCACGCGCACGTATGAGCACTTAGCCTCTCAGTGGATCCCAGACTTCCCTCTTTGTCGTTGAATTCACATGCCACATTTCCTAGCCTTTTTCATCAAGAGAGTGTTTTACTTTAAGTAGTAGATGATAAGTTTTGAATTTTTACTCTGAAAGGAGCAAAGCAGAGGTTCTTATTTTATTGTGCATGGCACTTCCCCAAGGCAGGATCGTCTTCCAGGTTTTTTGGATGTGCTGCCTTACTCAACTCCATTCCTATGCTCAAGACATAATAAGATTGTTCGCATTAACTTCTGATGAGGCAGGGCAGGTCTTTTCCACGCTTTGAGCACATCATGCCGGATAAATATGCATATGCAATACCCCAAATGGACATCCAGGCTTCAAAAGAACACTTTCCTCTCTGAAACAGGAATGGATAAAAATTTTAAAAGTGGTGATCGGAGCCTGAATCCTGGTCTTGTTGGAGGTCTAGCAGCTCAAGGACTTGGACAAAGCCAGGTGACCAGAGACTGAACCAGTTGGTCTGTGGGCTGCAGGCCACAGGAGTGTGATATCCACTGCCCTCATGGGACAGAGGCCTGAAAAGCCACTGTAGGTCCTGGAGGAGATGGGACTGATCACTGTTTTGGTCTGCATAGAAGATGTCAGCTGATTGTTGGATGATTTATTAATGGTATGTAAGACTGCCATAAAAACTCAGGAGCATTCCTAAATTCCAGTATTAATAATAAAATATAAAAGAAGACAAGTATGAGTATAGCCAATGAAACATGGATTCATTTGCAAAGAACATCAAAACTTCTCTTCTGTAATCAGTTTCCTCTGGATATAATAAGCGTTAAGCAGTAGTGAACAGCCACGACTCCAGAACACGACCTGTAAATTTAATGTGACCCAGATAAAAATCCCAAATGTTTTATTTCTCTGGTGCAATTTGACCAGCTGATTGCAAAGTGGACACCTATGCCACTACCACTATTGTCATCACCACTGAATTTAAGCCTGGTGCCAAGCCCTGTGCTCGGCACTTCACGGTATCATTTAGCCCCACAAGTCCACCTTAGAAAAGTACAGGCTAGTACTGAGCGGGAGGACCGGTGCATTGAACATGTATCGCTGCCTGTGGCCAAAGTGCAACTTGAGTCATGTCTCTTATCTAACCTTTAAAATGTATCCAGAAATGACAGTCTTCCCCACACTTCAAATTACAGTTTGAGCAGTTTCTGTCTTTTCTGATTATACTAAGTAATAAGTCTCATATTTTGTTTATGTCACCCACAGAGCCTTATTTCAGTGAACAGGATCCCAAGCTGCCTGTGGTGGCCCCAACTCAGAATTTAGTTTAACATTACATATCTCCCTGCAGCTCAGCTGAGACCTGTCCACTCTTTTTTCAGTACTATAAAGATGCTGAGGATGCCCTCAGTTGGCCTATAAATTTAATGCAACCCGGATAAAAAAATCCCAAAGGTTTTATTCCTCTGGTGCAATTTGACCAGGTGATTGCAAAGTGTATACAAAAATACAGAGAGCTGAGAATAAGTGAACCTCTCAGAAGAGCAAGATGAGAGGACATGACCTGTGAGGTAACAAGACTAAGAACATAAGCATATTGAGAGCGCATATCCGGATCTCAACAGACAATTAACCAGAGGAGTAGAAGAAAGCTCAGAAGCAGACATTGACATGCAGATACTTGGTTGATTTCAGATGTGGCACTGCACAGCCCCACAGCAAGCTGGTCTTTTTAGTAAGTGGTGCTGGGGTAATTGGGAATTTAGAGAGAAAAAATGAAATTGAATCCCCAAAATGAGTTGTACTAAATGATCCTTCTACTGAAGCCTTGTAAATAACTGTAATAGATGATGTGAAGGATGTATGCATAAGTGTGACACCACACACCTCATGTTTAGATTTTAAAAAGGTCCCAATGCAGACTTTGCTGGAGAACAGGGCCGAGAATCCTACAGCAGCATCTGCTCCTCAGGTGAGACTGATGGGACTCCAGCGATTTCTGATCCTGGGACATGTCTCCACTTTCCCTCGGGGAGGATCGTAACTTCACTGTACCTGGGACCGCCATCTGTCAGAGAGAGCCCCTAGTGAGTCCTGAGATATGCTCGCTGTCCCAGAGAGAGCTTCAGATTCCTGATGCAGCCCTTTATTAATTTTCTCTTTTAATCTCAGCCTCATGAGAGTCCTTAAGTGAACTCTGAAGCTTTTCCCTGGCCTTTGAGTATGTCCTAATATTTCTGTGGCATCAATGTAGCTGGTTTAAGAAAGAACATTTTTTAAGTTGGTATGATCATAGGTCTTAGACTGTTTGGGTAGCACACCTGTACTATCATTCTTTCTTCTTCACCTAAATTCCTAAATGATAAAAGAAGATATCATGGCTTATTTCAGGGTCACAGTGCCACTACTGTCACACCACTGACATCTAAGCCGGGTGCCAAACCCAGTGCTCAGCACGTGCGGTATCATTTATGCCCACAGCTCCATCCTTGTTTGCAGATGTGCACATTGAGCCATCAGCTGTCGATGAGTTGTTGCCGATCACGCAGCCGGGAAAGGCCAGCGCTTGTAGATTAGGCACGGCAGCCCCGTGCTGGAGTCCTGGCTGTTCACTACTGCTGAATACTTATCATATACAGAGGAAATTGATTACAGAAGAGAAGTTCTGATGTTCTATGGCAGTGAATCCAACCATGACTGATTTAAGTAGAAAGCAGCTTCGGTCTCTTGGAAGGACACCAAATTGCTTTGAAGGTTGAGCCAAAGCCTAGAGAACAGGAAAGAGGATCTAGCAGGAATCAAGGGAGCCGGGTCATGCTGCGGAAGTGGCCTGAGAAGCCTGCCCCTGCGAGGCTGAGCTTTCAACGGCCCTTGTGCTGGCTTCACAGGCTCAGATATTTTTTCCTGTAGAAACATCTGTCTGGCTGAGCACAGGACACCTGCCCAGGCCTCATCTGCCAAGACTGAAGTTGGGGAGGAGCTGGCCTCTGTGGCTTCTGCATGCAGCAGTAGGACTTGGCTTCCTGTCCAAACCCACACTCTGAAGGCATCTGCACGGAGGGATGGAGCAGGCCAAGCAGCCTGAAAGTGAGGATGTGTCTACACAGCCCTTCTTTTGTCTCCTGTGGTCATCCTGTGGGGCCAGTCCTGCCTCCCATGATGGCCTCCAGGGCACTCACATTCCATGTGGCAAACAGGACAGCCATGCACACAAACCAGACTGAGCCATGAGGCAACAGGTAGCCCCTTACTGTCTCTCAGAAGGTAAACGACCCAGGGCCTATGCTATTGACAGGGGTGCTCTAAAATTTAAAAATTTT
>NDGM011020884.1:0-10057 GCA_002564305.1 Octomys mimax
GGAGTTCTGCTGAAGGGTTCCTTGCTGGGCCTGCGCTCTGGCTCTATTCAGGATCCTGGGGGCCGATCCTCTCACTCACTTGCCGGGCCTGCGCTCTGGGTCTGTTCAGGATCCCGTGGCTCCGGTCGTCTCACTCACTCACTCACCAGGCCTGCGCTTTGGGTCTATTCAGGATCCAGAGGGCCCCAGGTTGGCTCCTTTTTTTTTTTTTTTGTGGAACTGGGGATTGAACTCAGGTCCTTGCGGTTGCCAGGCAAGTGCTTATTCCACTGAGCCATCTCCCTGGCCCCTTTGGATTTTTTTAAAAATGACTTTCAGGAAATATTTATAAGAATTTGAACATTTACTATTAGATTCAGTTCTAAGTATTTTGCTGTCCAGTATTTTTTTTTTTTAAGTCCAGTGACACAGTATAGTGCACATTCAACAATCTTCTGGGTTTTGTTTGTTTTTTTGTTTTGGGGGGAATTTTGGCTTGGAGTTGGTTTGTTGTTGTTTACAGTACTGGGGATTGAACTCAGGGTCTAGCTCATGATAGGCAAGTCTGTTTGTTTATAGACATTGTCTTCCTCAGTCCCCCAGGCTGTGCTTGTGACTCTCCTGCCTCAGCCATCCAAGGAGCTGAGATTACAGGCATCTACCACCACATCCACCTAGAACATTCTTGTCAGTAAACATTACATCCAGATAGAGCATTCTTGGTAACAGATAAGTTGGGAAAGTGTGTGTGTGTGTGTGTGTGTGTGTGTTTTCCTATGGAACTACTTAAAACATGAGTAATCTGTTCATTAAAAGTAGAGTAGATCTTTCTTATGAGGAACACTCTTGACGTTGTGTCTATTTCAGGGTTATTGGGAAACTATGTATCTGTGTGGTTTTCTAGCTTCTTGAGTGAATTTTAATAACATATGTTACTTACTTAGTTTTTATTTATTTATTTATTTATTGCAGTATCAGAGATTAAACTCAGGACCTTGTCCTTGCCAGGCAGGTACTTATGCCACTGAGCTATCTCCCCAGCCCCTTATTTAATAACATGTTTCTAGAAAATTAATCATGTAAATTTCATATTTTATGGGTATAAGCTCCTCTATGGTATTCTGTAATTTAATATCATTTATTCTGGTAGTTTATGTGTAATTCGTTATTACTAGTAGTAGTTCAATTATATATTCAGCATTTTTCTTGATCCTATTTGCTTAAATTTAAACTGTATTTTTAAATTCTTCTTTTAAAAAAATTTTATTGGTGTCTTGCAGATTAGCTTAGTTGTTTGAAGTGCCTGCTTGGGCAAACTCAGTCAGGCACAGGGGACTGTGGTTCCATCCCCAGCTCCACTAGCTGCGCCAGACTTNCCCTTAAGGCAGCCTGAATTAGCAAAAAAACAAGAACAGAAACAAAAAACAAAAAACAAATTACTCCAAAAAGTTTTATTGAGTAAATTGTTGTGTTTTTTCTTATATTTTTATTGTCAATTTTATCTTTTAATTCATTTTTAGATTACTTTATTCTTTTATAGATTCTTGAGCTGAGTGATTGTCTTGTATATTTATTTTAACCTTTCCTTCTCTGATGCGTGTTTTAAGCCTATAGATGTATCTGTAAGTACCACTTTGCCAGCATCTTATTTTGTTTCCTTTTTGACATTTTCTGAATAGTTTGTAATTTCATTTTAAATCTTTTGATTCTAGTTTTGATTCCAAGTTAGAAAGGACAAAATATAACAAAAATATTTTCAATAAAATAATTTGAGAAGCAAATCTTTAGAAACCAGAAAGAAAAAGTGAAATGATCTAAGTAAGTGGGGAGGAAATTACTTTTGTCTGTGGGGACAGTTGATAAAAGAAAGCCTGGAGACAATCTGCTAAGGTTTGGAGTTCGGGAATCATGAGTTTGGCCTGCATACTTTGAAAGTACAGCGCGCAAACCTGACCTATCTCTCCCAAACAGGAAAAGGGTAGGACTCTGCCTACTTGTCTGGTAAAGAAGTCAGATCTTGCCATTCGCCTAGTAAGTGGTTTGACTGAGCTACTTTCTGCAAATCCACCAAGTCAATGAGAAAATGGAGCCTTCTACCAGACTGCACTGAGTTCCTCTTATGGTGGTAACCATGAGAGTGAATTTAGGAGAACACTAACATGTCAAGGGGTCACTGGTCCTTCTAAATGGGCCAACATCAGAGTCCCCCCAGAGAGCGTAGCATGGAGTTGGAGAATGTGCCAAATGACAAATGTATAGCAAAGAATAGAATAAACTTACTATTTTATAAGTCTGGAGGTCAGAAGTTTGAAATGGTTTGCATTGGTCTAAAATGGAGATGTTGACAGCTGTGTTCTTCTGCTGGCTCCAGGAGAGAATCATCTCTTATCTTTCCCAGTGTTTAGTGGCTATCTGCATTCCTTGGCTCATGACCTCTTCCTCCAGTTTCAAAGCCAGAAGCTTACCATTGTGACCTCTGTGCTTTAAACTTTGATAAAATCTGTCTCTGTCTCTGGCCTTTCTGGACTCTGGCTTCTGATCACATCTCCTGGTCTTTCTGCTTTTACCACTACACTGCCTTTTCTGACCAAGACTCTCCTATCTCTCTTTTAAAAACATCTGGCTAACCCAGAATACTCTCATCAAAAGAGTCTTATTTAAAGAAAAAATTCTTAATTCATTCACATCTCCAAATTCCTTGTTCAGATCTTTTGATGTTTTAAAATTTGGATGTTTGTTTTCTTATGGTTGAGTTTTAAGTTCTTTAAACAAAAATCTCTGTGGCACTGGGAATTGAACCTAGGGCCTTAACACTGAGTTATACCCTTAGTGCTTTTGAAATTTATCAGATATATATTTTGCAAATATTTTCTCCTAGCCTGTGGTTTGTCTGTATGTACACTCAGCATTATCTATTACACAATAGGTGCTTTAATTTTTTTTTTTTTTTTGCAGAACTGGGGATTGAACTCAGACCCCTTGCACTTGCCAGGAAAGCACTTATTTTACTGAGCCATCTCCCCAGCTCCTAGGTGCTTTAAATTTTGGTAAAATCTGACATCAATATTTTATTTCATGAATCTATGTTTCTAGTTTTATCTAAAACTTTGTTTTATCTAAAAAAGTCACATAGATTTTCTGTTTTCTTCTTGATATTTTATAGTATTGCATTTTAGATTTGGGTCTACTAGCATTTTATATTCTTCTTTTGTGTGTGAAAGGTGTAAAGTGTTATGTCTAGATTGTTTTTTCACCCTGCATATTGATTGTCTCAGCAACAGACAATCTTTTCCCTAGTGAGCCGCTTTTGCTTGTTGGTTCACCGCATTTGCGTGGGTCTATTTCTGGACTCTCTTTTGTTCTGTTGTTCTATATGGCCTGTTCTTTTGCCAATAACACACTGTCTTGATTACTGCAGATTTATGTATTTATTTATTTTTTGATTACTGCAGATTTACAGTAAGTTTTGAAGTCTGGTTTTGTCAGTTCCTCAATTTTGTTCTTCAGTATTTTGTTAGCTATTCCAGTTCTTTTTCCTTTCTCTGTAAATTTTAGAACTAGTAGGTCAACATGCATAAAATTTTCATTGGAGTTGGATTAAATCTACAGATTAAGTAGAGAAGAACTGACATCTTAACAAAACTGAGTTTTTCAATCTATATTTTAATATGAAATAGGTATTTATTGAGTTTCGATTCTGAAGTTTGTAATTTTATACATATAAACTCAACACAGTTTTCTAGATTTATGTTTAAGTATTTCATTTTGGAAGGTTGTTACCATACATAGTTTTAAGTTTTAACTTCAAATCCTAGTTAATTGTTCATTGCTGGCACATAGGAAAGCAATTGACTTTTGTATATTAACAGGGCATTCTGCAAACTTTATACCAATCCTGTAGCTCACATATAATTCTAGCAGTTAATTTTTGTTTTTGCTTTTGTTCTTTGGGACTTTTTACATTTGTAGATCTCTCCTATGAGCAGAGGCAGTTCTATTTCTTCCTAAGATATATGCCTTTTATTTGTTTTAAAAAAGTTTTTGCTCTGGCCAGGACTTCCACCATTATATTGAATAGAATCATGACGTTAACCTTAAGTTATTGATAAATGTCATCTAGCATATTGAGGGAGTTCCTGTCTATCTTAGTATGTCAGGAGTTTTTATTGTGAGAGTGGGTTAGATTTTGCCAACTTCTTTTTATACAAAAATTGGTGTGATCATATGGTTTTTCTTTTGTAGCCTATTAACATAGTGGATTTTTTTTTTCAACATAGTAGATTACGGTAATTGATTTTTGAATGTTGAACCAGGCTGCATATCTGGAATAATGTTAACTTTGTGGTGATGCATGATTTTTAAGAAATCGTTGTTAAATTTGACTTTTTATTTTTTGGAGTATTTTACAACTATATTAATGAGAGATATTAATTTCTAAATTTCCTTTCTTATAGTGCCTTTAGTGATTTTTATTAGTGTAATGTTGGTGTCATGTTTTGGTGTGTTTTGCAAGGGTAACAATACAACACAGGACACATTTTTTATGAGATTATTTTCTAATGAATCATCCAAAGAATCATATACCAAGAGTGCAGGAAATCTGTTCACACACTAAAGACCAAATAATCCAATTGAGAGCCTGAATCCTACAGTAGTGTCCTGCTTGAGTCCTGCTGAAGACCTAGAGCTCATAACAATGTCTCCCCTGAGTCCAACTGGAGGCCTAGAGCCCACAACAATGTCTCATGCGGGTACGGGTGTGTTGTGCTGCAAATGCCCAAAGGTCAGTGGTGGAAGCTAGAAAGTCTGTGCCAGCAGAATAGAGCTGTACTAGTAGGCTGAAGAATCGGAACTGGAGCCAGGAAGCAATGCTCAAGGTAAGAGCCAGAACTCCTTCCAAAAGTACCACCATCATCCTTGGTAACTGAGGTCCTGAGCTCCTCCAGCAGTGAGGAAAGCTGAGTTTATTCCACCAGGAAAGCCAACATGACAAGCTTCTCCAGGAGACTGAGCTGTGCACCATCTTTCCTTCTAGAGCCAGGAAGCAATGCTTAAAGTGAGGACTAGAGCTCCCAAAGATGAACTGTAGCCATTCTCAGTGACAGTGAGGATCCCAGCTAAGCCACATTCATCAGGAAAGCCAGCATGACTAGGTCCTTCAGCAGAATAACCCAAGAAAACCAGCAGCTACCTAACAGCTTCCCAATGGCTTCTTCAAATAGCTTCCCTAACCTCCATCAGCGGCTCTTTTCCAGTTCTGCCTCTTGTGCTGCTGGCAACAACCCTCAGGTGGACCTCCCACAGCCATCCCCAGCAAATAGCAAGGACCTGAGCTTCTCCAACAATGAGAATAGTTGAGCTCATATCGTGAAATGCGGTGTGACAACCTTTTCCAGGGATGCAACAACACACTATCTTCCTCTCCAGTTCTTTTTTTTTTATGATGTTGGCAACAATCCTCAGGTACATCTTCCATACCCAGAACCATGCTCATTCAGTTCAACTGGGTGTTACAAGTTGACCATTAGTTAATCCACCACAATCTGCTCGCCTGCTTTTGTGCCAGTACCATGCTATTTTTATCACTGCAGCTTTATAATATAACTTGAATGCTGGATTATGATGCCTCCTGCTTAGCTCTTGTTGTCCAGGATTGCACTTGCTATTTCTACTGACTGTCTTCTACTTCCATATAAATTTTAGGATTGTTTTCTTAGGTTCTGTGGAGAATGCTAGTTGTATCTTTTTTTAAAATTTAAATAAACTTTATTTTTAGACAACCTACATGACATGTTTTTTTTTCCTTAAAAGAACAATGCCTCTATTCCAAATAAATCACAGTCAAAATAAACGAAGTGGTCAAGATGACATCAGTCCCATTTGCCTAAAATCCTGGTGTTGTGTAGATGACAAGCAGCAGCCAGTTACAACAAGTGATATATCCAAGATTACCATTGAATCCATTAACATTATTCCATTTCTAAACCATCCTTAAAGAAAATCATAAATGGTGTCACACCATCCTCATGGTAGTCCAGGAGATCAACCATGCCATCTGGATTCATGTTTGCACTAATAAAGAACTAATAGTTTTTGAAATTAACAAGGAGGTGCTTGATTTGCTCTGCAGCCCCCGTCATAAACGGGTTTTACACTTTCTGGTCTTTGTTCTTCAAGTTTGCCTTTGATCGATTTCATATAATCTTCAATTTACTTCTTGTAGGCCTTTTTGGTAAAGCTAGTTTTCTGCAAGTGATGGTTCATCACAATATCTAGTCTAGTGATGACTGTGCTTTCGGTGCCTTCGCCCTCTGGGTCTTCAGCGGAGGCATTGCCACCAATGAGCGAGTCCTCAGTGTTAGGCTCTGATGAGGTCCGGGTAGATAGTCTTGATGGTGGCTGAGGGAGGCGGCGGCGGTGCAAGCTTAGCAGGCGCCGGGAGCTCAGAGCAAGCACGGGGCAGCCAGAGTAGCGTTGGGGGTGGGGGTGGGGAGTGCAGGCGGAAAAAGCACTAGTTGTGTCTTGATTGGGATTACATTAAATTTATCTATTACTTTTGGTAATAGGCTAGTACAGTATGTTTTGTCTATCCAGGAGGAGGAGAGATCTTTCTGCTTTTGATGTCTTGATCTCTTTTTTCAAAGTCCTGTATTGTTTATTATAGACATCTTTCACTTCCTTTTTAAGGTTAACTCCTAAGTATCTGATTTTTCTTGACGCTATCGTAAATGTTATTGTTTTCCTTTATATCCTACTACCATGCTCAATTAGTTTATTACTTCTAGGAATCTTTTGGTGGAATCTTGTGGGCCTTCTGAATAACAGATCCTATCATTTGTGAATAAGGGTAGTTTAACTCCTTTCTTCTTGTAAGTATCCCTTTTATTTCTTCTTCTTGTCTGCTTGTTCAGCTAATGTTTTTGGTATTATATTGACCAGAAGTGATACTGATGGGCATCCTGCCTTGTTCTTCATTTTATTTATTTTTTTGTTGGTATAGGGACTTGCTACACAGTTCGGACTCGTAGTGATCCTCCTGTCTCACCCTGGGATTAGAGGTATGCGCCACCATGTCCGGTTTCCGGGCGGCAGGATGCTTGTGCCTTCAGTATCTGGTGCAGCACGTAGTAAGGCGGATTGAACAAATATTGTGAGGAACTGGGCTCAGGACCTTGTGCTTGCCAGGCAGGCGCTTAGACCCCCAAGGTATCTCCCCAGAGAAGGATTTCAGAGGGAAGATTTCAGAGGGAAGGATTTCCATTCTTCCCTATTTGGTATGATGTTGTCAATAGGCTTGTCCTTCTATACCTATTTTCTTGAGGATTTTTTTTTTATCATGAATAAATGTTTTATTTTGTCAAAGGCTTATTTGGTGTCCACTGAGATGATGATGTGATTTCATCCTTGCTTCTATTTATGTGATATATTATATTTATTGATTTATGTATGTTGAAGCATCTATGCATCTCTGGAAAGAAGCCTACTTGGTGATGGTATATGATCTTATTCATGATTTTGTTGTGTTCTCTTTGTCAGTATCTTGTTGAGCAATTTTGCATCTGTATTGGTTTTAAAAGATTGGTTTTTAGTTTTTAGTTGAGTTCTTGTCTGGTTTTGGAATCAAGGTATTGCTAGCTTTCAGGAATAAGTTTAGAAGTACTCTTTTTCTTTCAATTTCATTAAAGAGTTTGAAGAGTATTGGCATTAGATTTTCCTTGAAGTTCTTGTAAAATTCAGAGATGAATTACTTGGTCTTGGGCTTTTCTTAGTTGGTAGGTTTATATATTTATTCATTTTAATCTTTTATTTATTTACTTATTTGTTATAGGGTCTCTCTACGCAGCTTGGACAGTGATCCCCCTGTCTCAGCCTCCCCAGTGCTGGGATTACAGGTGTACACCACTAAGCCCAGTTCAGGGCATGCGGCACTGGGGATCGAACTGAGGTCCTTGTGTTTGACAGGCAGGCACTTAGACTGCTAAGCTGTCTCTCTAGGCCTGGGTTTTTATAAATTATTACTCCTTTAATTTTACAGTCTGTTATTGAAGAACTTTTTCTTTCTTAAGGCTGAATAATATTCCAGTGTGCGTATCTATATATGCACACAAATACATTTTCTTTGTCCACTAATTGAGACTTTGTTTGCATATGCTGGCAATTGTGAATAATTTTGTGACATTAGAATTAACATATCTCTTTAAGATGATAATTTCACTTCCATTGAACATATATACTCAAACATGTAATTATTCAATAATATAGTCATTTTTAACTTTTAATTTTTGAGGAAACTCTATACTGTGTTCCATAAGAGCTATACTCACAATTTCACTAATAGTGTACCAGGGTTCCTTTTGTTTGTTTCCACCTTCTCCTTAATAGTCATTACCATTCACCTTTTTGATAATAACTTTTCTGGCAGGTATGAGTTTATATGTTATTTTTGTTTTCATCTTCACTTGTGTGATTAGTGCTGTTGTGTCTATGCTTTTTGATTTGGTTTAACTGTTTTTGTCTATTTTTGCTTTTGTTGAATGTGTATTGGGAGTAATGTCGAAAACAACGTTGCTCAGACCCATATTGAGAGGTTTTCCTTCTATATACTTTAAATGGATTTATAGTTTCAAGTCCTATATCTAAGTCTTTAGCCCATTTTGCTTGTTTTGTGTATGGTGTAAGGAGGATTCAATTTTATTCCTCTGCACGTGAACATCCAGTTTTCATAGCACCATTTGTCAAAGAGATGAGCTTTGCCCCATTGCATGTTCTTGACACCCTGTTTACTGATCAATTGAACATAAATGCATGAATTTATTTCTGGACTTCAGTGCATTCCTTAGGTCTGTATGTCTGTCTTTATGGGAGTATCATATAGCTTTGATTACTATATCTTTACAGTATATTTTGAAATTAAATTTTGTGATGATTCCAGCTTTGTTCCAGTTGCTCAAGATTGTTTGGGTTATCCAATGTCATTTTGCTTCCATATCAATTTGAGGATTGTTTTTCTTTTTCTGTGGACAAAGGTTTGAATTTTGATCATGTTTGAATTTAACTTGTATATTTCTTTGGTCAGTATAGGTAATTAAACAACGTTAGTTCTTCCAATGCATGAATAAGGAATACTTTTTTCATTTGGGTCTTCTTTAACATTTTTCTTCAATTTTTTGTTTGATCTATTGTGTTTTCCATATAAAAGAGCATATCATCTGCAGTGACAATCATATTTCTTTTCTGACTTTCATTTCTTTTCTTAGTTGTTTGGGCGAGGACTTCCAGTGCTATGATGAATGGAAATGCAAAAGTAGATATCCGTGTCTATGCCCGAGCTCAATGAAAAAGCTGCCTGTTTTACATCACTGAGTATGGTATTAGCTATGGGCTTGCCATATATAGGCTTTATGTCCTTTAGAATATTGAGATACATTTCTTCTATACTTTTTTTTGAGGGGTCTCTTTTTGTACTTGGGGATGGACTTGAATTCACTACATAGGACAACCTGGTTTGGCCTCCTGAGTGCTGGAGTGTGCCATCATGCTCGGTGAGAGGGTTTCTGCTTTTTAAATTAGGAAAGCATGTTGAATTTTGCTCAATGCTTCCCTACATTTATTAAACTGATCATAATATTTTAATCCTTTATTACATTAACATGGCTCATGACATTTATTAATTTGTGTATGTTGAGTCACTCTTCTACCATAGGGTTAAAACCTGCTTAGTTGTGCTAAATGATCTTTCTAGTGTGCTATTGATTTGATTCATAGTATTTTACTGATTTTTGATCTATGTTTATCACATATATTAGTCTGTAATTTTCTTTTCTATACATGAGATCTTTGTCTTGCTTTTGCACTGAGGGCTTATAAAATGATTTGACATTAATTTTTCTTTAAATACTTGGTAAAGGCTGGCCAAATAGCTCAGCAGATTAAAGCACCTGCAAGCAGGCACAGGGGCCAAGGGTTCTATCCCCAGGGCTGCCATGCTGCCCCTGCCCCTGGGGAGTGCTGAGCCGGCAATTGAGACTGGGTGTGGTGGTGCATGCCTGTAATCCCAGCTCTTGGGAGTCTGTAAACA
>NDGM011020904.1:0-12346 GCA_002564305.1 Octomys mimax
TCTGTCTCTGTCTCTGTCTCTGTCTCTGTCTCTGTCTCTCTCTCTCTCTCTCTCTCTCTCTCCTTTTGTCTTTTTGAGACAGGGTCTCATTATGCAGTTTAGGCTGGCCTCAAACTCAGCAATTCTCCTTCCTCAGCCTTCAAAGTGCTGGAATTAGAGATGTGCACCACCACACCCAGCCTGGTTCTTTAACTGTGCTTCATATTAGTTACCTGGAGGGCTTTGAAACAGCCCGATGCCTAAGTTATGCCTTGTACTGATTAAATCTGAATCCAAAAGATTGGACCCATGAGCCTCTGCCCTGTACATCCTCACAGCTGTTTCCGAAGCAAAGCAGAGAGAAATACGTCTTTCCTCCACCGTGTGATGTCCCAGGTACGCAGGGCCCTGTGAGAGGCAGAGTGCTATCAGAGCTGTGTGGCATGAGAACCCCAAGGATGCCTCTGTAACAGCAAACCTCTCTCATGCCAGTCAAACTGGCAAGAGACCACCTTGGACTGAGTGGGAAAAGTTAATCTAGGAGGAAAGTGCATATGGGGGCAGTAGACAGTGCTGTGAAGAGTGCCATGCCCAAAGTCCCAGAGGCTACACCCAGTGTTTGTGACCCGGATCCCTTTGGAGCAAGTCAGCCCACTTCCTGGAATGTCACTTTTCTTTTCAGTAAGGGGGATGCGATCTTCCTGACTTTGACATATGGTTACTGTTTTATTTTATTTGAAGAGCTGCCAGCTAACATATTTCCATGGTCTAAAACTGATGGCCTTCACTTTAAAATCAGGACCACAACAAGGATGTCCACTGTCTCCACTCCTATTCAATGTAGTTCTGGAAACATTAGCCAGAGCAATTAGACAAGAGAGAGAAATAAAAGGAATGAGGATAGGAAAAGAAGAAGTGAAATTATCATTTTTTGTAGATGACATGATACTCTACCTAAAAGACCTTAAAAACTCCACCAAGTGTCTTGTGGATTTAATCACCAAATTCAGCAACACAGCAGAATACAAAGTCAACACCCAAAATCAGTAGCATTTTTGTACACAAACAATGAACACACTTAGAGAGAAATGAGGGCAACCATGCCTTTCACAATAACATCCAAACAAAATGACAAGCTTAGGAATCAGTCTCACAAAGGACATAAAAGGAATTAGGGAACCAATTTGGAATTCTCTCTTACAGTCTGGAGTGAAAGCTTTGTTAATGGATATTTGCGATTTTCTTCTTTTCTTTACCATTATTTAACTTTGTAAAAAGGTGCAGTGGTGCTGAATATTTTAATCTTTTATCTTAGAATAATTTCACATCTCATTTTCATAATTGGCCTGCAGATTCTATCATGTCGGTGGTTGTTTTATCCATTGCTGCTGCTGCTGCGGTATGCAAAGGAGGAGCAGGGGAGACTTTTCACTGCCTGGATTGCTGATAAAGTCCAGATCTGTCTGGAAACCATTTGGAGTTCATGGGCAAATGAAGGAGGTCATAAAATACTAAGAAATCAAGAGGAAAAGAAAATAAACTACCAAGGTTGAATTAGAAGTTAAGGTCTTAGCTCTTCTCCTTAATAATGCTCCTCTGTTTGTCATGGCCAGCATATGCAGCGCGAGTGGTTGGGTAGAAAGTAGAGAGCAAGAGGAGGTCACTGTGGATTAATGCTCTGGAGAAGGTACGCATGAGACCTGCCAAACTGGGGACCAGCATGAGCCCTCGGCGTCCACTGTGGGAGCTACTGGGGGTCAAGAAGCCTCAACCTTGTCTCGGCCTGTACTCTCTCTGGAGCATCCCATGGGCTAGACATGAGTGTGCCTTGGTGGATCAGAGTGGAGCCTCTTCCTTGCCCGTGGCTCCCTATGCACCATGCTCTTCGGAGGAATCCATGCCCACAAATGTCTATTTTGAAGCTTGCCTCCAGCTAGGTCTCCAGAGAACGCAGCTTGTGCTGGCTGGCTTCTGGCCTTGAGTCTTTGTCCAAACCAAGGGTATGAGTTTGTATTTGAATATCCAAACTGAGAGTCTGGTTATGTCTCCAAGGGCAAGCAGGTAACCAGGACAGCTCCTCCAAGGGCTGTCCTCCTGGGGCTGAGGCTCCTCGGTGACATGCAACAGCGCAGCCTGTGCTCTGGCCCCAATTCTCGGTGCCTCGCAGCCCAAATCTGCCACTTCTCTCAAGCCTGTCTGTGATATCTGAATGATATTCCCCAGCCTGATTTACTTTTAACTCCCGTTAATAATATGTGAGGGTGTAAGCAAAACATATAGTGAATATATAATTTTTTAAAAATTACTACAGGAAGGGATATAGCGACATTAATTTCCCTTGAAATATCCCCCCTTATTTCTTATACACTCATCCCATCATCTTCCCTTGGCTTTCTGGACCAGATCTTTGGCCTTTTTCCCTCAGAGTTTTTATTATACTGCCTTAACTGCCTCAGTGTCCTGGGTTGATTTAAAATGTTTCCCTTTCAGGATCACTTAGACCGGGAAGAAGAGCCACAAGTCTCGCAGGGCCAGTTCTGGTGACTGAGATGGAGCAGGACACAGCGTCACGGTTTCATGCCTTTCCACTCAGTGGCACTCAGCAGACCATTCACTGTATTATTGGGTCACTCACTGGAAAGACCCTCAGGAGAGAGAGTTCCGGAGCTGCTGCAGAAAGTGGCAAGGACGATGGGCTGAGTGCGCTCCAAATGAGAGAGATTTTGCGGCCGACCGAGAGAATGCATCTTTTACTTCAATAATTTTTTTTTAAAAATTTAGATAATGACCTAATTTTTTCAGCCACACTTGCTTAGTTGTCTTTTGGTTAAAAGCTCTTCAAGAGAGAAAAGTCCCTTATGCAAGAGGAATTTGCACCTTCCCTTTGTTGCCATATGCTGCTTCTGGACAGCACTTAGCAGAATCTGCCGGAGCCCTGGATCTGAAATTTGTCACTGGAGGAACAGTTTGTTGTTGTTGTTTTTATCTCGATCTCCTCATCTCTAAAAGTGAAGACAGCACCTCACTTGCTTACTTTAAAACTAATGTGATAAACAATATTTCAGAAACAAGGAAGAAATGTTTGCAAACACTGAAAGAATGACACAATTCATAATCGTGGGAACATGGTGATGCTGTCATGATTTTAGGGTTGTTTCGCAATGGGGGGGTTTAAGCTGCCCTGTCTTTTCTGGCTCTATTCATGGTGGTGGCTGACATTTGCAGGATACTTATGCTGGGGCAGTGTCATGCTGGTGATAGGGTTCTGCTCCATTCCAGGGTCTCATGGTTGTCCTCATGATCTGTTCTTTGACCCTGCCCTCACTAACTTCATCCTCTGGCTAGGGGCCAGCTATAAGGAAATCTTTGGGAGCACAATTTTCTTTGTATTTCTGGGGACCAGAGCTACAAGTGCCCAGCTTCTGGGCATCCTCTGCCCTGTATATCCTTTCCTAGACAGTTTCTAGGACTAAACATGTTTTAAGTGAAAGTATGAAAGACATGGGAAGCATTATAATTTTTAGTGTATAAGAGTAGCTAATAAGTTCAATAGCTAGGATATTTTAAAGCTGTGTAAGAAATGAAATAATTCCATATCTAACACAATAGCAAAATGTAAAGACTGCAGCAGCACCAGACTTCAGCAAAACATTTACTCTCAGTACTAAATACCCCTTCCTCCTCATCAAGATTGGATTCAGACATATTCTTAATTGAATTTGGTACCATGATCTTGCTTCTGTGTTATGGAGCTATTGTGAAGCTCCAGGGAGAAGACCATACTAAGAATGAATTTCTTCTTCTTTTTATAAAACCAAAAGATTCTATATCACAAAACCACAGGAAGAGTAAATGGGGCCAGCACCTGAAGTGTGGCACTGTGCACAAACTTCCCCCAAATAGTATCTAGAAACACTTTTCCGAATGACAGAGAGGATTATTCAGAGAATAATGTGATCTTCATGCATATGTGTGTCCTCACTTCACAGCTGCATGGGGAGAGCAGAGGGTAATCTTAGAAGGACTTGATCAGAAGACCCAGAGCACAGAGAGGTCCCTTGGGTGGATGCCTGGTGGGATTTCATGCTAAGTGGGCTTTTCTGAAAATAGAGCTCCTACGTGGTGCTCACTGTTCCCTCCTTCCAAGGTGACCTCTATGGAGCGCATAACCTTCGTATCACTGCCGTCTACTCCAGCGTCTTGGGTCAGGTGGCATCCATCCCACAGTCCTTCCTTTTCTGTGCCAGAGGAGAAGGCTGCCACTGGTGCTTCTCCAAGTGCCTGTGGCTAGGTCTGAGGTGTCTACACCTTTGAGTCTTCTATTCCCTTATCTACTTATTTTCTTTCCATTCTACGTGGACAGACCCCTTAGGTAAATATTGGAAAAATGAAGCAAATGAAAAACAGTAAGAGGATAAGAAAGCCTTCATCATTATCGTCAGTAGGTTCACTCCATTAAAGAAGAATAAAATTGTGCCATCCACCCCGTAGAGCGAAATCCCTTTTGCATCTAGTTGAGCTCTGAATATAGCCAAGGGACGGATGGTCACTTGTCTTCATCCCTGCTGTCAGCTCTGTGAACGTGAGCTGATTTTCACGCATCCTAGAGATAAAGCTTGCCTCTTCCTCCATGGCAGCTTCAATCTTTAAGTAATTTGCTTTGTGGAGCAGGAGGGGAGAACAGTTAGGTGGAAAAGAACATATGGTCTATCCAGATTGAGGAGGATCATATATCACAAAATCACCAAGCAAATGGGAGCTCTGGAAGAGATGGCTTACAGGTCTCAAAGAGATGTGTCGTGAAAGCTTGAAATGTCAGGGTGACATTCTCTTCACTCTGAATTTGAACGTATTGGTGAGTTTAAACATTTTTCTAACTCTGAACTTATGTTACACTGAACAAAATGGGGGAAAATGCAATACCAATAAACAATTATGAGAACAATAATAAGAGACATGAAATATGTGAAGATTTTTCCTTTAGGTCTTTTATTCTGTAGTGTCTGAAAATGTTGAGTAATATTCCCAAGAACTTACTGTTCTGCAGCTTCTAAAGTAAATGAAGCATCATGTTACTAGTTAGTTATATAACCATATTTTTAGCGGTTGAGTGTTGTTCATTCATCTATGAACCACAATCTACGTAGGTATTTCAGCACTTTTGTGACATGTGTACGATTTCTGAATTCTTTTTCAATATAAATAGCAATGGAAATGGGTATTTGTGTTCCTAGATGTATTTGGTTATTTGTATTTTTTCTTTGTTAACTAACTATAACAATATTTTTATTGTTTGTTCTACATGGAAAGGTTGGTGATTTTCCATTTCTGTGAAAGAAAAATGAATGACAACATTGTTCAGTCATGTGACCACTTATTAATTTACTCAGAGATCACTGTTTGTAAACACCAGCACGTGAGTATATACTTTTAAATTTCAACATACTTTCAACATATAAATACAGACTTTTGGAATATCACTGAGATGGCTGCTTCATATAGTGAAAAGTGTAAGGACTAGAACCAAACCCCACTCCTGACCCTTCAGTGACAATGGCAAATCTGTTCAACTTCTCTGAGCTACTCAACCTCATCTTCCCTCTTCTGGGACCTTTCTTGGCAACACACACATCTTCTGTGCTCCTCTGTGTTGACCTCTTGCCTCCACACTTGATATCTGCTCTGGCATCCAAGGTCATGGCTATAGGGTCTTGTATACCTCCATATGACTGTCACCGGGATAGTAAAAGCCAATGAGGAGAAATGGGCCTAGAAGTTGGATCCACTGCTTCTGCGCACTCCCAAGACTTGAAGTTCAGGCCCAGAGCCACATCAGGCTCTCAGTGGAATCTGTTAATTAGCTAGGTGCATACTAGGAGACACCCTGAAGTGTCTACTACTATTTACCCTTGAATTGCCCAAACCCACTTGTTCCACATGCCACAGAGTAGAGACATGTTCTCTCCTCAGAGGATGCTCAGTTACTCATCTATTTCATTCACATCTAATTTCAGGGTCTCTTGCTGACAGGATATGTGTGATCTCAGGCTTCACTATGGCTTCTCACAGTTCTGCCAGCTATCAACAAAGCCACAAGCCATCTGCTGGTCACAGCCGGTGAACCTAGAAGATGAAGAAAGAGGTAGCTACAGACAATAATATTCAGAAAAACAAAGGTGGAGAACCACACAGAACTGTGACTTTATGTACTGACAGAGAAGTTCTGTTGGATCATGTCTGTGAAGCATTCCCTGGCCTGGTAGTTGAGATGGCTTATGTTAACAACTATGATTTCCTTCCCTTCCCTTGCCTTTTTTTCTCTTCTCTTTCCTTTCCTTATTTCTATTGTATTTTACTCTTTTCTTTTCTTTTCTTTTCAGTACTGGGAATTGAATTCAAGGACTTTTTACTGAGCTGTCTGCCCAATCTTTAGAAAACAGATTTGAGACAAGATCTCAATATTGCTAAGTTGCCCTGTCTGGACTCAAACTTTCAGTCCTCACACCTCAGCCTCCCAGAGTGCTGGGATTACAGTCCTGTGTATCAGGCCTTGCTCCTGTAAAATTCTGGGTGTGAGGACTTCAACATGTGACTATCTGGGGGGAAGATGCACACAACTCAACTCCATTCCATAATTACTTCTCTATTTCTGACACAGGACTCACATTCTTTGGTCCAACCTTGACCAGAAGATCTTTTCCAGGAGGGATTCCAGGGGCCATGGCAGGAAGCTATACTATGATTCTCAGGAACGTGACCCCAGTGCAATTTCTTTCCATTCCTATCTCACTGGTCACACTTCAGTTATGTAACCACTTCCCACTCAGCCAGCTCAGACACGGTGACCGCAGGTCTGGAATTTTTTTATTATGTAAGTAGGAGAGAATAGAGTTTGCAGATACAATTATCCATCTGCATCCCAAATCTCTAATTTATAATTTGAAATCTTATAATTTCATTTGTACATATTGACAGGGTACATCGTGGTATTTTGAGACCTGTTATACAATGTGTGTTGATCAAATCAGGGCGGTTAGCATTTCCATCTTCGTAAATATCGTGCGTCATGAGTAACCAGAACAGAGGCGAGCACGGTGAAGCGACGTTCATCATGTTCATCACCCTCACTTGATCAGCACACAATGTGCCCGAATTAAAATAGTACAATATTTGTGTTGAATTGAAAACGTTTAATTTATGTTTTAAAATTTCCTGCAGAAAAGAAAACACATTGAAGGGAAAGATTGCTAGGCTGGGGTGGAAAGTGCGTCTGATGGACAGGGTTAGGTATGTGGCTCAAGTCAGAGGTGGAGGTGAGGGTGTCCCTGTGGACAGATGCGCCTTTTGCCCTGTAGTTCCCCAACAGAGCAGTAAAGGGTGGGATGCGATCAGTGTTCTCCAGAGCTTTATCCAGGAAAACATCTTTAATAATATTTTTCAAGGATAAATTTCTTTGCACAGCATTGGCACGACTCATGTGATACCCACCTTTTAGAGAAGCACAACACATGCAGCATCTTTTAGCCCCCACACCATTGCCTTTCCGTGACAAGCTAGTGTGTTTATCATCTATTAACTTCTCATAAAACTCAGTGTGGGGAATGGCGAACTAAATGGCCTATGAAGTCCCTTCCTGCTGGAGACTTCTGTGATGCTCTATTTCTCTTACCACCCCAACATCGACTTAATTATTTACCAAGTCTGTTGATAGCCTCCGGTTCTTGAAATTAAGCTAAGGAATCTCGGAGCAAAAGACCTTTGAGTAATGCTGGTTACCAACAGTAGATATTGAAATGAGAAAGGCAAGATTGATTTACACCTTTATATGAATGGGCCGATTAGATGTGCTGGTCAGGCTGTTAGCTAGCTTGTGAAGCTCTTGGGAACTTGAGAGAGTTAAATTTGGAGGAAGAGGTTTAAGCCCTCAGAGATTTAAACTAGAAGCATTGGAGCAGAGAGGAGGAGCCCCCGCAGAGCCCCCTTCGAGGAAGCAGGGCGTGCCAGACAGAGGGACAGCGGACTTCCAGCTTCCTCCATAATTTTCCTTAGAGCCGTCTTTGTGTGTGTGTAAATCATTCAGATAATTGCTGTAATTCTGTGCTTAGCTCCACTGCTGAGGCCCCTGCCTCATGAATATTCATAAGATCTATCTACGCTCCACTATTACTTAAATTTTCCCAGACAGCTTTCATGCTGAGAGAGCTAGTGTGTTTGTGCTGGAGTTGGTGAGGGGGACGATTTCTTGTCTGTGGTGGGAGCAGGTTGACTGATCAGGAGGCTTCCACAGAATGAGAAGGGCAGTGGACTTGCCCTAGGGTCCATGCTCCCGTGTAGCACGGGGACGCTGGTGTTCAGCATCTGCTGAGCGGACCCCAGGGTGCAGTGTAGGAGCTGGGCTCTGGCATGGAAACACACGAGCACTTCCTGCAAATGGGCATATGGCCAGGGATATGACAACAGCAGGACCATTCCAGCTTAGTGACAAGATGAGCTCAGAGTTCTGGGAGGAGCTCAAGAAAAGTACCCAGTGACAAAACAAGAATGGGTAAGGTAAAGAAGAAATGGCTTCTCCCATGACTAAAATCTCTGATGCGTCTTCAAGATAGGTCACATAAACAACATCTATATTTTTTTTCTTTTTTAAAAAATATTTTATTTATTTATTTGGTACAAGGTCTCACTATGCAACTTGGACTCATAGTGATCCTCCTGTCTCAGCCTCCCCAGCTCTGGGATTATAGGCATGCCACCATGCCCAGTTTTGGTGGCCAGCATGGCACACGGTACTGGGGATTGAACCCAGGTCTTTGTGCTTGCCAGGCAGGCTCTTGAGCTATCTCCCCAGCCATGTATTACTAATTTCTATTGGTCTATTTAAAGGAACAATTAATGCTTAATTGTTTGATCAATCTTGAATACATATATCTGGTAATCTGAGCAACTACTTTGAAGGTAACAGTATAATTAATAAGAAAGAAAAGTCATATGAAATGTCATTCAGCTTTGTTGTTGGTGCTTCTAGATATCTCCTGGGTATACAGTGTTAGCAACAACCACAAAGACATGAACCAAGAGTGTGATCGAAATGTATGGTGAATGTTTAACTTTCTAAAAGTTCATTATAATGAAAACACATTGTAATATATTGCTTTCAAAAATTTCACCCCTCGTGTGCATTGGTGGCATAGGGGTGATCATACCTCTCTTCCGAAATCTTCCCTTTTGCTTTAAGCTCATCCTATCACTCATCTTGTCACCTTTGCCCCTCTGCAGCAACTCTCGAATCCTCTTTCCTTTATGGCTCTAGTTGTACTGTCCAGGTTACCTCAACTTCTGTAATGGCTTCAAAGTATTTTCCTTTCATGGTCATTGTGACTCGGGGGAGGAACCAGAGGTCAGACCATGCCAGTCTGGTGATGACTAAGGTGGAAGAGGACACGGCGTCATGTCTTACGAGCTGCCTTTATGTTGGGTGGTGCTTTGTAGCCGGATGCACTGTGCTTTCGAGTGCACCTCATGAAGAACCTCAGGAAAGAGGGCTCTAGAACTGCTGCGGAAGTGGGAAGGGTGATGGGATAAACATGCTGGATGTGTGTGTAGGGGGTATCTAGGGGGTCATTCATGGTCATAGGTCTCTTACTGTAACAATATGCTTTTAAACTTGACCATTAACAATTTTCTGCTCATTCCTTGAACAGAAGCACGTGGAACATCATGGAAGCATATAGACATGACAGAAAATACACACAGCTACTAGAAAAATCTTTTGAAAATTTCAGCCAATACTATTCTCTATAGATGCTTACAAGTGTTTACCTGTGCATAGTGAACTATTTAGAGCTTTATTAGCCATGTTTTAAGCTACATCAATCTCTGTATTTGAAAAGTGAGCAAGAAATTCTCAGGGAAAAAAAGACCAAGAAAGTGATGTAAGCAGAAAACACAGCAGAGGTGTATTGGGTATAATCAGCTCCCAGGCCTTGAGTGGGAGCAAGTCCAGGACTACGGATGTGGGGGACAAGATAAGATGTGAGGTGAGGGTAGCGCTGTGTGGTTGCCTAGGGGATGGGGTCCTCGGGCTTACACGGAGGGAAATAGGGGAACTGAAGGATTGAAGGCAGAAATGCGGCAGTTTGGAGATGTGTTTTAAGGAAGGACAGAAGCAGAGGGGGTTTGGGGGAAGGAAATAAGCATGAAGAAAGATGGTGTACGAAGTAGAGAAGTTCTGGGATTAAATCTTGGGAGCAAAAGCTAAGAGGTAAATATTTTTAAAGACTAAGACCAAAGACCCATACCTTAGACAAGAGGTATGCTCCTGGGAGGGGGATGGGGAGTGCTTGGCCTAAATCTTGGAATTCATCCTCATCCTGCTGGGTACCACGTGCGTGCTTGGAAAGAAGCCAAGGAGACGTACAGTTGTAAATCCTTCCTTACAAATTAAGGGTGGGTTACTCAGACCTGACCCCACAAACATTCATCCTCCTCTTTGCCTGACTTCAGGCCACGTACGGCTCCGCGATGCTGAGAAATCTACTGTCAGTGGAGACACTCGGGGAAAGAGAGATACTCAATGCAGCATGATGCTGAAGAGAAGCAGAAGTGTCCATCAGAAGCTAGAGGTGGGGCAGAATGTGTAGAGGCTGACCACGGGGCACCGAGTGGCAGGCAGCAGAACAGGAGAGGCTGGGCCACTGTCAGGAATCACTGAGCTGTAGCGTGTGTATGCCATCCATGAGCCCTGCGAGGAGGGCTGTGACAGTAATTGGGCTCTGCATAGAAAGTTGGGGGCAACTCTAGTAAAACTGGTGAAACTATGCTCTGCTGTGTAGTAAATTTTGTATGTGAATTGATTTGACTTGTTTCATTTCTATTACTAGATGCTTTTGTTCCTTGACAAGAAAACTTTTGTCCTGTCACTTGCCTGTTTCTTCTTTGTAACAGAGAATCTTTCTGGTCTATAATTTATACTCTGAGTAACATTCTGGCTGTTCTTTTGACATCGTGATGCACAATAATGTTTTCCCAATGGAAAAGGCCTCTTGTTTATTTGATTAAACAAACTAAAATAAACTGCATAGGAACAATGTTAAAGTTCAAAGAGACACCACCTTCACTTTAAGGCTGCAGAGGCTTTCACGGCATCTCCTAGATACCTTCTCCAGCCTTCTCTGTGGCCCACAGCGATATTTCAGAGGCCTGTAAGCTAACATGAGAGCTTTTAAACACTTCTCCATTGGGTCTTCACTGGCCCACTGCCTGTCAGGCCTGTGGCTTGACTATTACCTTTTAAGATTTAAAAGCAGTAACCAAGAAGGGAAAAACACAACCCAAACAAAAATTCACTTTTGCCTAAGGGTTCAGAGAAAAATCTGTTCCCCACCACCAATCCCCTGAAACGATAGATTGGGATGTGCACTACCAAGAAGGGCCCACACCAAATGTGGCACAAGGCAGCCAGCACCCAGAGAGGCTTGCAGCTTGGCTTCTGCAGCACGTGAGGTATTCAGAGGGCGTGCATGGCTTACATCAATTTGCCTTGCACATAATAATAAAGATTATAGGTATAACTTAATCACCCAACATGCTTTTTTGTCTCTTTCCCTCAATTCTGTTATTTAAATTTCTTTTTAAAAAAAGAAAGAAAAAAGACTCATCTAATTCATGCATTCTATACTTAAAAATTAAAGCATTTTTATGACCAGGAATGAGAGCTAGCAGACATTATTAAGCAAGATTTATATAGAAAATACTAACAACCCTCCCACCCACCAACTATTCTTAACATGCTACTTTAAAGCATCCCTTTACCCACCACCCTCACCTGCATTGACACTAGAAACATCTTACCACCCTAAAAACAAGAGAATACTATAACTGAAAAATCCTCCTCTGAAGAAGACAACTACGCAGACAGTGTTGACCTATGTAGCAAATGGTTTACTTTCTTTACACAACCAGCACTGCAATAGTTCTTTATGTTTCTAAATACAAAGTATGTTAACCATTGTTATTCTCCAATTATCTCATCATGAAATTTTGTTTAATTTTCATAGAAGTGTTTTTATATTTTCTTCATTAATATCTACTTGTATATACAGATATATATATATATATATATATATATATATATATCACTACAAAATGGTCTTTCATTTATTTATTTATTTTTATTTTTATTTTACTTTTTGGAGGAACTGGGAATTGAACCCAGGCCTTTGTACTTGCCAGGGAAGTGCTTATTCTACTGAGCCATCTCCCCACCCCAGGTCCTTCATTTATATCCCCCTATTTTGTTTAGTTTTGTCAGAGATGGGTATTCCATTGCCATTTAAATATTATAGGTATGTGAATTCAGCAAAATAATCCA
>NDGM011020917.1:0-11447 GCA_002564305.1 Octomys mimax
GTATTATTCTTTCCTGCATCCTAGTTGTTTTGAAGAGATCCTTTCTTACCTTTTCACTAGCTGTACCAGCATCTTCAAGATCTGAAACTCTTTCTTCACTTTCACTTAAAAAGTTTTTCAAGCTTGTAGTTAATATTTTAATTTCCTCTAAAATTTTTGACTCTGCCTAATGCGATCTATTTCTTTCCTGTATTGCTCATTCAAGGAATCTGTCATTTTTCTAATCTCCTCTATTTTTTTTATCAGTGTTTTCTTTAGAAGCAGTTTTAAATTCTGTTACTGTAGTGTTTTCTTCAGATTGGGTTTCCTCCCTATATTTCTGTAGTTGATACAGTAGAAGTAGAGACTGTAGATGCTATGATTTCTGAGAATTATTTTTTTAATATCAGAAAATATTTCTGCTCTGAATTACTCTACAACTTTCTGCTGTTGCTTATTTACTATCAACTCTATTGATTCGTACATTTGAACTGAGCTAGTGGAAAAGAATTCCACTCTGAGATCCTCTAGGACTTTCTGTTTTTGCTTGTTTGCTATCGACACTATTAATTCATACATTTGAGCCGAGCTAGTGTCCTCTGCATTTGTTCTGGGTTGACATTGGGTTTCCTCCATATGTTTCTGCATTTGACTGTTTACTGCAGATTTTATTATTTCAGAGATTTCCTTTTTCTTTCCAGTCTGAGTTCCTCTATACATTGTTGCAGCTGTTTCTTTATTTCAGAAGCTGTTGATTCTTTGCTTTCAGCTGTATGATTCAATATTTGTTCTATGTTAGTGTCATCTACACTTGTTATGGGTGGTCTTGGGTTCTGAGGTTGCATTTTGTTCCTTCTCATTTTGTGTAGCACTGTCTTCTGACCTTTGTTGTAGATCTTTGTTGCAGTTACAACCTTATCCCCTACTGAAGTTTAGGTGCAGGTCTACAAAGTTTGAATTTGTGCAACTGTGCCTGGCTTGTGTCTGGCTGCTGTGCTCAGCTATTTCCTGTTGCTGCCCTTGGGGTTGAACCTGTTGTGCCCCTCTTGCAAGATGTTCTTCTCCTGTTCTAGCTGGGTGGTTCTGTCCCCTACACACTCTGCAGGTACTGCAGCTGCAGGGATTGCAGCTTCAGGGTTTCCTGGCCTGTATGCCAAGCCTGAGCTGAGTCTGGAGGGTACAAGGTGGAGTAGGGTGGAGAGGCAGCTCTCCCACACACTCACTTGGCCTGGGTTAGGACTGGATCTGGGGGTTCCCGGAATGCAACAGTAATTCCTACTCGGTTGGTGGGGGGGGTAATATGGAGTCATGGGGGGCGTTGCAAGGGGGTGGAAGATTGTCTCACCCATGCTGTGCCTGGGCTGTTACCAGTAGGTCCCGCCAGTGCAGGATAGTTGGAAGCTCTCTCACACACTCACCAGGCCTGAGCTAGGACTGTCTGGGGTTTCCCAGATCGTGGTAGGAATTCCTACTTGGTGGGCCATGTGGGGTAGGTGCTGCAGGTTGTGGTGGGCCTCTCAAGTGGGTAGAAGAGGGTTTCACCCACGCTGTGCCTGGACTGGGACCAGTAGGTCTCAGTTAATTAATTATTGATTAATTCAGTGATATACCCTGTCAAATATCTGTCCTAAGGCACTAACATGTTCAAATCCCTACAGTAGGGTATAACAGTACTGAGGTGTCACTCCTTGGCAGGATTGATTGGAAATGTTATCAGCATATTTTAATGTCTCACACTGGGAACTAGTGTGTATTTTTTTTATTTGTGAAAAATAACCCACATTTACTATAGAGGTCATAAGGATTCAATTTTAGGTGATTTTCTATGTCCTGTGTCCTTGACTCATGTTTGGTGTGCTTTCAACACCAAGGGTCCAAACTTAGATCTCTTTGTCAGGAGTGAGAATTGTCTTGGGGTACTGGAACTGTTTTGCAATGATTATGCAGATGAAATATGCATGGAATGGACCTGGAGGTATGAAATCAAGGTTAGCTTCTTTCATTCAGATTGGAACAATGATAAGACTTATACTCAAGAGTTCATTTATTGGATCAGAAGTACCCTTTATGACACCTGGCCTTAAATGCCACCTAGTAGGCCTTTTCTCTTTCCCTTTTCTGCTTCTTCCACTCCTATCCCACTAACAAGTGCCTACTCTCAATAAGGCAGTTGCATGCAAAGTCTCTTCCCAGGGTCTGCTTCAGAGAATCATAATCCAAGGCATTATTTATGCTAAAATTTCTTATAAAGATATAATCACACACATATACACACACAGAGATACAGAAAGACATGCACATAGATGTTTACTTATTTTATTATGCCTTTATCACTCAGTCATTTGCGTTATTTAATATGTCTGTATTTCCTGCTGGGTTAAAGAAGCCTTACAAATAGAACTGTCTTCTTACCTCTGTGTTCCTTGTCTTCCTTCCTCACAATCCTAACACCTCACACAAGTTCCGTACATAGTAAGTACTCCTAAATACTGTTTATAGTTTTCAAACTTGATAAAATACATGACTTTATGGACATATGCACAACTTTATGGACATATGCATTAATGAAGAATGGTTATATGTGATATTTCAAGAACAAAAACCACATATTATTAAAAGATTCTTTTTCTTAGCAGGCGGAGCGTGTATTTAAAAGCTTTATGGCTTAAAATAACCAAGTGACTTTTTTCTTTAAAGTGAATTCATCATCAAAAGGATTTTAAATAAACAGTGAGAATAATTATACCATTATAGAAGCTGTGTTTCAACCACCTTATGATTAATGCTTACTAAAATTACTCAAATATAATCTGATACATTTTTCACAAAGGAAAACATAATTAGAAAGAAGAGATAAGAGGTCTCATAAAGTGTCTTTCCTTTACCATCCAAACCAGTCACACTCAATTTTATTTCATAAATTCAGTTTCTCGAACATCCCTTCAGCTCATTTCCATGTGGGACACACACATATGCAGAATTCTCACACAGACAAATGAGGTTAGCAACCTTGCTGTCTTGCCAAATTCCCTTTTTCAGTATTTCTCTGCACAGACGGCTCCCAAATTGAAGGAAGTGGCCTTTCCTGAGTCTGTTTGCTTTAACTCAGTCTCTTACAGTCCCTGTTCTTCACATCAGGCCCTCATATAGTAAATTTTAAAAATCATTTTACCAAAGATAAAGTTGACTTTTACTCAACCAATTTCTATGTAAGCTAGCTTGGCTAAACATGGAAACTGAAAGAAAAAACTACTCCCCAAAACCAAAACCTAAACTATTTTTCACCACTTGTCTTATGTCAGAAAGAACAGTATTTTTTCCTGAAATGTCCCCATGCCTGTTTTGTTGCCTCATGTCTACCCTTTTATGAAAGATCACAGTTGTTTCAATGTGGCTGTTATGCTCACTCTAAAGCTCTTCATTTATTATCACAGTTGACCTTTATTGGCAGAAATTGTTAATAAAGGAGAATGTGTCTCATAGCATTAGGGCATGTGGATAAAGATGTGATTTTCTCAGCCAATGCAAAAAAAAATGATGATGCCTCTATGCCAGTGTTTCTCAGTTTATTCCAAAAATCATTTAAATCTGAATACTTTGGGAGGGCTTGTTAAAAATGTAACTTCTCAGGACCTACCATTTGAGTTAAATTGTTTGAGATAATACCTCCTTGTTATAAAGATTCATTTAACCATCACAGACAGGGCCAGGAGAAAGCCCATTACTCAGAGCCATTGACTATTTTTACAATTTGAAATGTGGGGGACCTTCATTAGAAGCTACATGAAGATCAAGAACATTTTTCCCTGATTAATGTAAGCAGCTGACTTAGATAGAAATATACCCTCAGAGGAGCCAGTATGGAAGAGAAGATACCTTGCAGCTGTGTGAGAGAGAGACGCTTCTGCTGTGGGCCAGATATAAAGACAGATGATTAAACAAATGCAACCACATACCTCCCTAAGGATGGACATCAGGGGTTGATATTCTAAACAGGTATCAATCACCTTTAAAAAGCCAGGAAGAGCCACTATCCCACCCCTCTACAGGAAAAGCTCCTGTTCTGTTTTCATGTCCACTTGCTTCATGACTCACTTCCCCATTTGGTCCCAATTTAATCAATTTGATCTGAGTAATTATGTTTGTAATCATATTGGTTGACCCTAGTTTCGCATGTCATGCCCCCTTGCGAGTTCCTGTGTTTTCCACTTTGGACCTGCCTCACCTGGCATATTTGTTCTATAAAAATCCCTAGAAAAGGCAGGTTCCTTGGTAACCCACTTGGATCCCCTTCTGTCTCTCTCAGAGAGAAGCTTTCTTTTCCCCAATAAAAATATTCTGCTCTTAGCCTCCATTGTTTCTAAAATTCACTCTTTGATTTTAGAGAACATGAATTCATCCCAGGTATTTTTCAGATTTAGAATTTCTTTCTCCTGCATCATGATGTGACCCTAGCTTCTCAAGTGGGTACATAGTTGGAGCTTCTTCAACAGAATTAAAGTAAGACTGAAGTCTTTAATTCTAGTTATCATTGATGCCTGGTTGTCTTTGTCATTTCTTTGGCAATGTTACCCAACCAATTGCCTGAATTTATTGCCTAAATTTGTTTACTTTATGTTTATGTCTTGGGAAATCTAAAACATTTTAATAAGCAGCTAGAATTTTATGGTTTATTATTTATAAATTATTTTATTGTATTTTTACTATACTGTTTTATTATAAATTTAAACATTTGAGATGTGAAGAGGTAGAGATTTGTTTAATGACACATGCTAGGCAGAACTCTTCATTTACTAAAGACAGAATATCTGACAAATTCATGTTAACCAAAGTGAATGTGTCATCTTTCAGTGGAGAGTGAGGATAACAAAGAAAACTGCTTATTTATAACCAGAAGGAAAAATTAGGTAGTTACTGGGATTTTGAATGGGTTGAGTCTGAAGAATAGTATCTTGTTTATTTAAACATTGTCTGATTTACACCCTAGGTATGTCAAAGTATGTATTTGGAGAGCAGAAATTTCAAGTTCTCACAGATAAGACAGGGCTGAAAAAATTGATAATTACTCAGCTATGGTAAGAAGGTTGGAAATGTTGATTTCCCAGAATTCCTGATACCTTGTCTCAAAATAAGCATCCTAGTTGTTGTTGGAGAATCACTTTTGACCCACTCTGGAAATAAATATTTTCTTTCTTTCAAAATGTATTCCCAGGGCTGGCAAAATATCTCAGTAGAATAAGCACTTGCCTGACAAGTGCAAGGTCCTGAGTTCAAACCCTGGTACAAAAAAAAAAAGTATTTCCAGGGTCAGGAAGACAGCACATAAGCATCTGCCCAATAAGCACAAAGTCCTGAGTTTGATCCCTGGTACTGCAAAAAAAAAAAAAAAAAAAAAAGTATTCTCAGACATGACCACATGACCAAAGTTTAACCAATCAAATTGGTTCTGAAATGAGCATGTGAAGAAAACAAGGTCAAAAGAGAGTCAAAATTTTTGAAATAATTACTATTCTTTCTGTTACAATTGTTTACTTATACAGTGTATCTAAATGAATTCAAGAGGAATGAACATGAAGGATAGCATTATAACACCATTAATTTTGCACCTAGTTCAAGCCATGTAAGAGCTTTTGCTTGTGACTCTATACATTTTCTTCTAAGAAAACCTGTTTTGAATTGAGTCTCTGCTTAATACAAAGGCATCTGAAGAATCCAATGAAGTTGAAGAAAGAATTTGCTGAGCAACAAAGATATTAAAAACATAAAGACAAGACTGGAGAAACTAACCAAATATGAATAGGAAGGAATAGTCTGAAGATTTAAAAAGTCACAGAGTTTAGAATCATTAAGTAAATGTGCACAAACAAGACACAATTCCTGCTTTTTTATTTTCTGAGAAAGAAAATACAGGAAATTATGGAAGTATTACTTGGGTTATAACCATTGATGGAAGGAAGCAAAAACTATTGCACTGCTTTTATGTTTCTATTTGTTTTTCTGTTGAGAAAAACTAATTTCAGATTGAAAAGCTTTCATATAACAAAGACCCAGAGAAAATAGAAACCCTGACCATTGGAAGAGATTAGAGGTCATGGCAACCTGAAAACAACTATGGGTCATTTGAACAGAAAAAATATACTAAAAGAAAATTGAATAGCTCGTAGAATCTCTGGTCCACTAGGAAGCTGGCAGAGGTTAATGACAAAAAATAGTGACCTAAATCACCCCCATGAAAGAGCTTATTGTGACTCAGTTGGCACAATTATTGTAAGTAGTTGCTGTGGTTCATTTCACAACTACTATCATATTGGATATGGCCTCTAGGATCCTGTCTCTGGTGCCCTGGAAACTCATGACCTAAGCATAATTTAATTGTGTTAGATTGAATGAATACTGAGAAAAATGGTAAAAAAAGTGTTTTGTGTTTGTCTTTGAGGGTGCCTTTAGAAAAAATAGTTTGTATTTTAATTGACTAGGTGGAGAAATATTGTCCCAGTATATATGGGTAGCACCAGTTGACCAGAGGCCAAAAAGAAAAAAAATGACTCCAAGATATATATTTTCATACCCTTGACTGTGTCTAAGCAATGTTCATGTATGCAAAACTTAGAAATTTCCTATGTGAAAAGATGTCTTTTTTCTATATATGCATCTGGGTAAGATAACATTTCTTTGGGCTGTTTGGGCAGATGCACATGTAGTGGTGACTCATCTTGATTTTTGATGGACCTCACGAAGAGATTTAGATTTTTCCACCATAAGATTTCATATGAGTCACAATAGTTATAAAGATAGGTGCACAAAATTACCTACCAACTGTAGTGAGTGGTATTCTTTTTGACCTATTGCTTTATGAAAATAATTCATGTCTTGATAACTGCTATATATAGGCAATTGTCATTAGTATATCTTACTGCTTATATTTGTAGAAATATAAATGCCATTATTGCTTATTTTATTGTATAAAGTTGTATATGAATTTTCTGTCATGTTTTTTATGTCTCTCAAACAAATTTTCTTTTAAAAATGTAAGTAAATCTTTTTCAAGAAATTAAAATTCATTTTTTCCAAAAATATATTTTGACGTTTCAGGATTTTAAAAATAAGGAATTTTGATTTGGTAGGATTTCAATATTTGTAATTATGTAATTATCCTAAGATCCTATCTCTTACAATTAAGGCCCATTTGTGGTAGAATTTATTTGTGAACCCATTTGGTTCTCAGCTTTACTTTGTTGGCAGGCTTTTGATTACTGATTTAATCTTTTTCCTAAATATAAACATATTCTAATTTGGAATTTCTCCACAATTTAGTTTTCTTAGTTTGCATGTTTACATGAAATTATCCATTCCTTCTAAGTTTTCTAATCTGTTGTGTATAATTGTTCTTAGTAGTCTAATAATCTTCTAAAAGAATTTTTGTGGTATCTTAGAAAGGTAAAAATCTCTAAAGTCTAAAATATGATGTCACATTGATTTCTGACAATTTATTTGAACCTTCTCTCTATTCCCTTACTTAATATACCTAAAGGTTTGTTTATTTTGATGATTTTAAAAAGCCAAATTTTAGTTTTACTGAACTTTTTCTACTGTTTTTGTCTACTCTTCTGTATTTATTTCAGCTCTAATGTTTATTATTGATTTTTACTCATTAGTTGGAGCTTAGTTTGTTCTTCTAGTTTCTTGAAATGCACAGCTAGATTATTTGATATTATTTTTTCATTTACAGTGCAGGCATTTATTAACTATGAAATTTGCTTTTACTACTTTTGATATATTCACTAAGTTTTCAAGTGTCTTCATTGACTTCAAAATATTTTCTAATATTCCTTTTAATTTCTTCTCTGATCAGCGATTATTTAATAGTGTGTTAATTTACATATATTTGATAATTTTTCAGTTTTCTTCTGCTGTGCATTTTTAGTTTCATCCTTATGAGTGAAAAAAGGTATATGGTACTGATTTCATTATTATTAAATGTATTAAGACTTGGCCCATGTATCAGTGGTAGTGCACTAGAGGAAGAGATGTACTATTATATATATAATGTATAAACTGTACAACTGGAGGATCATATCAGACATTGAATGCATGGAAGTCTCTGTAGAGTCCCATGTGATTCCCTCTTGGAAAGCTTGAGGATCTGAGTTGGAAGGCTTGATAGTGTGCACTGGAAGCCTGAAGGAACTGGAAATAAAAGCCAAAAGGTAGTGGTGAAAACTGGCATGCCTTTGAAGAAAAAACCTAAAGAAGACTTCTTTCTTTTCCTTTTTATTTCATCCAGATTACAGTCCTATTTATTGGTGCCACACATCCAGGAAGGACCTTTTCATATTAGTTTGAAACTTACAAGTCAATTATCCAGAAGCAACCCAAACTCTTCTACAATAATCAGATATGCTTTTCTCAATCCATTCAAGTTAACACCACAATGAACTATCTCAGTGGCTTAATATAGGATGTGTTCTAGTGTGTGTTCCACATGTACTGAAGGAAAAGGTATATTTTGCTTCTGTTGGGTGAATTGTTCATTATATGTCTGTGAGGTCCATTTGTTTTGCAGTGTTGTGTAAGTCTTCCATTTTCTATTGATTTTATATCTGGATATCCTACCCATTATTGAAAGTGGAATATTGAAATACTTTACTTTTATTTTGTTCCCATTATTTCTTCCTTTCATGTTCTCAATATTTGCTTCATGTATTCAGATGCTCTGATATTGCATATTTATCACTATTTTATCTTCCTGGGTAATTGAGCATATTATTATGTACTGTTGTTCTCTAAGTATGGTATAGTTGTGAACCTAAAGTCAATTTTACTGCATATAAATATGACCATTTCTGTTGTCTTTTTATTACTATTTTATGGAGTACATTTTTCCATTTTTTGTCTTTCAGTCTGTATCTTTAAATGTTGTGAGTTTCTTATATGTAGCATATAAATGGATCTTTTTATCCATTCAGCTACTTAAGATAATTTGATTGGAGAGGTTAATCAATTTTCATTCATTAGTTATTGAAAAAGTAAGACTAATTGCTATCTTCTTGACTATTTCTGTCTCTTCTATAGCTGTTTTGTCATTTTTTCTACCACTTCCTTTGTTTCATCTATTATATTTATTTACCTTTTGCAGTAATATGCTTTTATTTTTTCTCATTTTTTGCATATTCTATAGGTATTTTTGTGGTTACCATGGGACTTATATAAAACATGTATAACAGTCTTTTAAGCAAATACAACAACTATAGTTACATACACATTCTTATACTTTCTTATTTCTCTCCACATTCATTTTGTTCTTCTTATCACAAATTATATCTTTTTACATTTTCTATATAATGATCTTGTATAGTCATAATTTTATACTTCTGTTTTTATCTTCCACCATAAGAATTTTGTGATTTGGAACCACTGTTACAGTATTAAAGCAGCATGATTTTTCAACATATTTACCAGTAAACTTATTTTCATGTTTTTAAATAAAGCTCTAAACATATTGGAATATAGTCTGGACCATGTATCTAAAAGTGTGCTTTGACTTAGTACAATTGTCTAATATGCTTTACATGTGTTTTGGCCTATTAGTCTGCTTTTCAATCTGCATGTATCACAATTATCTTTATAAGGTCTTATAAAATAAATAAATAAATCTGATGGTGGGGTGGAGGGAGAGGGGGAAAAGAAAGAAATCAAAGTGTGCTATGTATATATACCAATATCCTATAACTAATGTAATCATTATGTACTGTAAACTTATACTAATAAAAGTGAAAACATATTGTTCTTTGTCACTTTTTATTTCAACTTGAATGACTGCATTTAGCAGTTCCTATTAGGGAAATCTAGTGAAGATGAACTTCATATTTGCTTATCTTGTAGTCTTTGTCTGCCTATTTTCTTAAAATGTATTTGGAACACGGTCTTACTACACAGTTCTGACTCGTAGTGATCCTCTTGTTTTCAACCTCCCCAACACTGGGATTATAGGTTTGTGCCACCACACCCAGACACGGTGGCCAGCTCAGCGCAGCCAAGGTTGGGGCTGGCAAGGCATATGGGACCAGAGTTCAATCCCTGTTCTCCGTGCTTGCCTAAGCAGGTGCTTAGTCCACTGAGCTATCTTGAAAACCCTTATCAGCCTACTTTTGAAAGATAATTTTAGCAGATACAATATTTCAAGTTGATTTTTTTCTTTCATACTCTTTTGGAGATTCTCTCGTATGTACTAAATCACTTTTCTTACTGCTTTTAAAATTCTCTGTCTTTGACTTTTGACAAGTTGAATTACAGTATATCTTGGTACAGATTTCTTTGTATTCACCTTATTTGGGATCCACTGTGCTTCTAGAATCTTGACATCTATTTTCTTCCAAAGAATTGTGAAAGTTTTCTGACATTATCTGTTTAAATTTCCTTCACATTTTTTTTGGATATCTCTAAAGCTTTTATGATTCATATATTGGTATAGTTGATTGTGTTATATAAGTTACTGAGGTTCACTAATTTTTATTCACTCTGTTCCTCCTTTTGAAACCCATGCTCAAGTTCACTGACTTATTCTGCTTTATCAAGTCTGCTATTGAATTTTTAATTTTTTATTTTTTAAATACAGTAAAAATTAGAATTAAGGAGGCCAGGGAGATGGCTCAGTGGAATAAGCGCTTCCCTGTCAAGTGCAAAGGCCTGAGTTCAATCACCGGTTCTGGAAAAAAAATTAGAATTAAAACAGAAAAAATAAATGCAATACAGAATTTCACTTAACAAAGTAATATGAAATTCACAATATTTATTGTAATATATAGTGTTGTCTTCCAACCATTCATTCATATTACCAGATATATGCATGCAAAATTGGAAGAAGAAAAAAAGAGAAATGTATAAGAAATTAAGAAAAAAAGTACAAATAATTGAAAAAAGAAACAAAATAAATTAGTTATTAACTGCTCCTTTCTATAGACCAGCAGAAATGCATAGAACAGTTGTCCAAACCATCCTGCTTACATACACAGATACATCTCTTTACCTGACTCCCTCTCCCGTCCTCAACTCAGTAACTCTTTTTGAATAAATTCATTCTCTTTTCCCAGTATCCATTGTGTCCTTCAATTTCCATTTTTCTGAGATTCCATCTCATCCCAGAAAGAATGGCTAAGATCAAGAAGTCAGGCAATAACAAATTCTGGAGAGACTGTCGAGAAAAAGGAAGCATTCTGCAGTGTCGGTGGGAGTGCAGACTGGTACATCCACTATGGAAATAAGTGTGCAAGTTCCTTAAAAAGCTAGGATTAGAAGGCCCATTCAAGACAGCTGTTCTCCTCCTGGATATTTTTCCATAAGAACTGAAAACATCATAGCACATGTGTTAGTTGATACATTGTGTCAACTTGGCTGACTCAATTCCTGCAGTTCTCAGCATGGGGGCCTCGCCCTGCAGGTGAGCAGGGCCCAGGAATTGAGAAAGGCAG
>NDGM011020925.1:0-17542 GCA_002564305.1 Octomys mimax
TCTTTGTTTTTGTTTTAAGCCATACCATTAAATGTGCAAAATGGGTAAGGCAATGATCCCGTAAAAACCAATTGTTTAGCCACTGTCTTCAGCATGTAGAAAAGAAATTGAATTTTAAAAAGGAGAATAAAATAGAAATATATTGTTAAATACTGGAGCTATAAAGCAAATGTAGAAAAGATAGGCAAACTTTCAATTATCAGAAGCAAAATCATACAGTTTTTATAGAAATCATAAAATATGGTGATTATAAATGCATTTATACCCTGAAAAGAAAACTTATATGAAATAGTTTAAGATTCCTTTAAAAACATATTCTACCTGGCAGCAGAAGGAAGGACAGCAAGTACAATGGCATGATACGAATGAAAGCAAGCAGATGGCCAGTCACAAGCAGCTGTCCCTAACTGGCCAGTGCTGACGGCTCACTGGCAATTTTCTTTAAAACTGCTGACATCAGCCACTTATGTTCATGGCTTCCTTTGTAGCCCTGACCAAGTCAAAGGAGGCCACCAGCCCCCAGAAACATCACATATTCTGTCACTCTGTGGCCAAGGAGAGAGTGCAGGCCATGTACCCAGGAGGAGGAAATTTGGAGAAGTTGTTTATCTCTAAAAGAAAAAAATCTAACTTTTAAAGTTCCGTTTTGCAGTGCCCTTCCACTATGAGAGATAAGCACCCTAATCTTACAAAAAATAAAGAGCAGTCAATTTCTATTTATTTTATGGCCAGTAAATACTTCATGGCAAAACCTGACAAACAAACTATCATGGGAATAAAAGAAACTAAATTTACAGATAAATCTCTTGTAAACAAAAAAACAAGATTCAAAAATAGACAAAGGAAACCCTGCAGGTCAGGGCAGCAGGCAACATGTGCAGGGAGGTTAGTACATGCAGGTGGCCACGGAGGAGCACCATCGTCCCAAGCACACACAGTGCTGGGCAAAACCTCCTCAGGTGGTTTTCAGTCAGATGCTGGTGTTGAAATTCTGCAAGGTCCATGCATTTACCGGTGAAGTAATGCTGAAGGTGAAGGAGAAAATGAGGAAAATGGGAGGGGAGAAAGCAAGGGCAGGACGAGGAGGACAAGGAGTGTAGGCAAAACACAGGATGTGTACTATTGGATATCAAGACCTGCAGTACACAAGGCAATGTAAGACAAAGGGACAAACAGAACAGATGGAGCCAGAAATAGATACAGACATGCACGTGTGCATGCGTGCACACACGCACTTGTTGGTTTACGTGTCTTATTGGTTCTACGTTACTAGATAAATCTAACTAATATAGTCATTGTCTCAGTTACTTTTCTTTCATTGTTGGGACAAAATACCCAAAACCCAAAACTAAGGCAGGAAAGATTTTTTTAGCTCACAATTAGTGAAGGTTTCAGTCTGTAGTCAGCTGGCTCCAAGGCAGAGTGGCTCATGGCAGAGGGCAGCAATTCATGGTTCCAGAAAACAGCAAAGAGCAAAGGGCCAAAAGTGAGGAGCAGTGGCTATGGCAGCTAACAAGCCTCTGCCCCCCGGTTATGTATCTGGTACAGGGTCTCAATACACAGTTCAGAGTCATAGTGATCCTCCTGTTTTCAGCTGCTCCAGTGCGGGGATTACAGGCATGTACCACCATGCCTAGTCTCAGTGGCTGGCTCAGTGCACCTGGGGATGGGTCTGGCACAGCATGTGGTGATGGCAATCAAACCCTGGTCCTTCTGCTTGTGTAAGCAGGGGCTTAGTCTGTTGAGCTATCTCTCCAGCCTCTCTTTTTCCCTTTTGTATTTTGGCTATCCCCTACCCCCACCCCTGGATGTAGCACTCACACCCATAATCCCAGCATTGGAGCATGAATTAATCACAAACTCTAGAAGGCTGCCATAGTGACTGCATGAGACTTCGGGGTTACACTAGACACAAACCACAGTAGTCATCATGGATGACTAATTAAAATTAAGACAGAAGTGTGTTAAATCGACACATGATTCAGAATGACTGGAACTGAAGTCGTCAAAAGCCCCCAGTGGTCTAGGGTAGGACGAGCAGAGCCCTCATACCTGACTGCTTACAGTTGTTAGATGTCATCTACAGAAGCAGAACACTGCGTGCCTTCCATGGGAATGCACTTGAAATTGGGAGAAATTTCTAAACTATGTGGATGATTTTCTTGCTAAGATGTTTCTCCTCCTTTCTTAAAGTCCTCTTGCCCTAGAAGCAGTTCCTCTCCTAGACATGTAGCCATCTTGTCTTCTCCAAAGACAGGTCATGAAGGTTTATGAAGAAATCCTCCATGTGCCCTCAACTGGAAACTACCCAAGTGCTCATCAACAGCCTACTGAATGAAGCGTGACACACCCACAGAATAGCATCTAAGCACCAGTGGGAATGAACACTCCACAGTGACTCATAATAACTTGCGTAATGCAGCAGACAATGCAGTGGCCTGAAGAGTCCACAGGGTTCCCTGAGTGTGTCGTCTGCCCGCCACCTACAGCAAAAAGGCAAACTAGAGAACCTGGACAGGCTTTCTCCTCGCTGCCATCCTCTCCCTCTGCTGTGTGTGGGCCAGTCCGTGGAAAACCAGTGGATTTCTTCATCTCTGCTCTTCTTGCCGTTGCAACAGCTCCTCGCCTCACATGTGGAGGAAGGAGGGAGCCATGCCCTCCTGGAAGTGGAGACAGAGGAGGCTGGTGTAGTTAGCTGGGCAGCTTCTGCTGGCAGACAAGACCCTTCAAGCTGTAGCATGTATGCAGGGAGCCTGCTCATGCACCGTACTCTTCTTACTCCCAAGTTGTATCCTGTGCCAATGTTGGGCTCAGAAAACTTCTGCCCTTTCTCTGGCCTCTTGTGCTCTCCTTTCATGAGTATCAGGGTAGAGATAAAGTTTTCTGTCTAACAGATGGAAGGAAGCACAGGATGTACCCAGTAGTTCTGTCATCGAAACCAGAATCTAAAATATGTGAGAGCCACCTTACTGGGACCATCTCACTGTAGACCTAGTCTGTCCTGCTTGACCTCAAGTCAGAGCTGAGCCCTTCTGCACAGACCAGTACTCCTTGGCCAGGAGTCTGGGGAGGGCTCCTGGAGACTGCAGGCAGACTGTGCAAAGGCCCTGCATCCTCAGTACATCCCCGGTGCCCAGGGCCCATGAACGGGGTGCAGGCAGGAAAAGACATCATCCACACGCTGGGGCCACGCTCAGTACTGCTGGGTTTGTTACTCTGCTGCCCTCATGAGCTGCCTTCTTGTCGCACCCACCTGGGCCCTGCCCCTGGGCAATGGCGGTATGATGATAAGGTTCAGGGGTTCACAACTAACCTGGGCGCCCTGCTTCCTGCCCTGGCCAGCCCCAGAGGCAGCAGATCAGACAGTCCAGCGACAAGACATTGTGATGAGCCTTGGCTGCTCTCCTGGACCACCAGGCTGCAGCTTAAAGATGAGCAGAATGGGATGCTCACTCACGAGTGCAGGAAGAATAGGCACCCAGCCCCAGCCCTCTTGGAAACTACCAAGTACAGTAGATTTTCCTCTTGCTATTTGACAGAGGGGAAGAGAACTCAAGGGAAAAACAACAAAGCAAGCAGTCTTTCAAAGTCCAGCTCAAATGTGTAGCTCTCATGCCTTCTCCTTCCCCAGGGAGCGTGGGGAACAGCACCAATCACAAGTCTTCTATGCCTTGTGGTGTTTGGTGCTCTGGCTCTGGTAGTTGCATAATGTGGGTATTTCCATGTCCATTTTATTAAGAGGAAGCAGCAGAGATGGCTGCGTGGAGGGGGAGGCAGGCCTGGATGCAGGGCTTGTGCCCAGTGTGACGTCACAGTGTTTCCATGGGATCGGGGGAGGCCTTTCTCTTCCCCACCACAAGACAGCCTTCCCCTGACTCATGGGCAAGGACTGGCCAAGCTCAGGTGTCACAGAAGCCTTGATATCCAGATGCACCTGCAGCAGTGCTCTGCTGCCACCAGCTCTGCAGGTCCTCCTCAGGCAAGGACCCCACCTGCCACTGTCCTCCTGGCTGCTCCTTTCTGGCTGCTGCCACGACAGCTGAAGTTTCAGCACTGGGGCTCTGAGGCACAATCCGAGCATGCCCAGAAGTGAGTTGGTCATGGGCTTGATGACCACCAAAGTGCCTCTCCTCAGGGCAGCCCATCTTCCCAGGTCAGTCTTCTGTCCAGGCTGTCATCCAACCCTGCAGCAGAAGCCTTCTGATCCCACAGGGAGACATAAATGTGGTACTAACTCCATGGCGATCACTTCTCTGCTCTCTGGTGGGGGTGAGGGAGGGAATGGAATGGTGGACAAGAACCCTGTAGCCTAATACTAGAAGGAGACTGGGTGCACTCAGGTGGTATGGCTGCCTAGTGCTAGGAGCATAGGTGTTAGTGTATGCATCTATCCTGGGTTCAAATCAAACCTATCTCACTTTCCAGATACCTGATCCAAGTCAGGTCAGCCAAGGTCACTGACAATAAAATGAGTAGCTTCTATTTAAATAATCATTGTGATACCAAAGCGAAGTGATACAGTTAACATTGCAGATACTATGGGGACATAATGGCTCCTCGAAAATGCCTGACACGATTGCTAGCAGCCTGCCAAGAGGGAGCTAGGGCACTTATATTTGCACAGTGAAGAGATGGATGTACAGGGAGCAAAGGCAAGCAGAATGTGGGAGGCAACGGGAGCCTCTCTCCTGCCTCTGTCAGACCCCAAAGTGGCACAGGTTAGAGCTCCGAGGTGTGTGCTTGGGTTCCAGCTCGGCTACTTACCATCTGTGTGGTAGTGGATAAGAGACCAGACTCTGTGAAATGCTCAGCATGATTTTATTATAGATGAAAGCAAGAGACTGGTACATAGAACACCTGCCTCCCAGTGGCCATGCAGTGATATTTGATCCTTTCCAGTTACACTTGTGGCATCTCCCTAGATGGAGACAGGAGCTGGAGAGTGAGGTCACGATGTTCTGGAAGAGACACTGATTCTGGCCTTTCTCGGTGCTCATGCTCCTGTGCGGGCTGGTATGAAGAGAGGCGCTTCCATGCCTCCCCTTCCCAGCCTTCCTCTTCCCACCCTTGTCTTACTCAATATGCCTAGTGCTGAGACGTCATGCCCAACACGCACATAAAGTAGGAGGTGCGAGAAAGGTAGGCATCTGCTAAAACCAGCCGTAGGCAGCAAGAGAAGCCAGCCAAAGCTCTTTGGACTTCACGTCTCACCACTACCTTCCTTCAGTACTGGATACAGAAATAAGGGATTGAACATTTGCCTTGCAGAAGTTTATTTGGGCTCACAGTTTAGGTTGCAGTCTGCCAGCTCCAAAGCAGAGCAGTATGACAAAGGAAAGCTGTTCATGCCATCAGGAGTCAGGGAGGGAAGTGAGGAGATGCACTCTTTCAGGCTACAGCCCCAGTAACCTGCCTCTCATCAGGCCCCACATTCTAAAGAGACACTCGGCTGCTGAACTTATTAGTGGATGAATCCACTGATGTGTACAGTAATCCCACGGCACAATCACTTTCCTAAAGCCCCCCCTCTGATTGCATGAGGCTTGGATGGGCCTCTCCCATCTGAGTTATAACATTTCAAATCTGGCCAGCAAATAACTCCTGCAAATCTCTTTACGCAAAATAAATATACTCCCGCTCTAAGAACCACAGTGCTTTAACAATTCCAACATCATGATGACACACCTCAGCTAGAATGTCTAAGTCCCATGTTTCCTCTGAGACTTAAGGTAAGCTTTTAGCTCTGAGTCCCTGTGAAAGCTACAAACAAAGCTAAACACTGCCAACATGCAAAGCAGGGGTTGAGCCTTCCCATTCCAAAATGGAGAAATAGAGGGACAGGAAAACACGGGAGCAACGCAAGATCAAAGTCTAGCAAGGCAAATGTTCAATCCCTTATTTCTGTATCCTGTACTGAAGGAAGGTAGTGGTGAATACCTGCAGAGCTCCTCCTGTGGCTGTCCTGGCTTAGGATAGGAGCTGCTGTGGTGACAGAGCTGGGAGAGCCGAGAGTGTCCCCAACCAGTAAACCCCAGCCTTTCTATGGCTGCGCAGAGGCTGAGCTCACTTTTCCCAGGTTCTGGCCTATCCCTCCCCTATTGTTGCGCCTGCCAAGGCTTCAGGGGCACTCACTTTGGGTCACATGGTCCTGTGCCCCCCTGGTCAGGGACAAAGCCCTTCGTGAACATGGGTCTCCCGGTGTGGGGTGTCAAACCCCTTCAACTTTGATCTGCTGCCTGGTCAGCATTTGAGTTTCATTCTGCGTCCTGAGTCCTGAGTGGGCCTGCGTCCTCCCTGTTGACGGCCCTTCTCTCCACCCAGCAAGAACTATGCCGCTCTTGGGATTGTCTCTTTTTTTTGTTACTTTTCTTTCATTGCTGAGACAAAATACCCAATACCCAAAGTTGAAGGAGGAAAGGTTTGTCTAGCTCGTGGTTTGTAGCAGTTTTAGCCATCACGAGTTAGCTCCAAGGCAGGGTGGCTCACGGCAGAGGGGCAACCATCCATGGTGGTAGAAGAGAGCAAAAGCAACAAGGAGAGGGACAAGCCTTTCGTTCCCTTATATTGTGTGGAGGGTACTGGGATCGGAGCAGCGCCAATCTAATCAGTGGACTGATCCAGCAATCACCCACCTTAATCCCAGCATTGCACTGCAAATCAATCAGACTCTAGATTCATCCACCTTTAAAAAACTCTGACTACATGAGGCTTTGGGGTGAGGGGGAACACCTAGACAAACCATAACACCTCTGAAAGCCCCACACCACTGTACCTATGCTAGGACACTGGAGCCTGAGAGCCCTCACACTGGGGGACCCAAGCTCACACATACACGGAGGAGGCTGACCTCACAGGAGAAATGCAGGCCAGAGACCACGAGGAAGAAGAGAGCTATCAGAGGGTTCTGAACTGTGGCTCAGGCCATGGAACTGGAGCACGAACTGGTGAAGTACACCTTTTGTACTACACATATTAATGAAACATGGCATATCCAGATAGAAATGGTAAGAAAAATGAGATGTCAAAACCTGGAAAGGAATATAATATCTCAGGTTCAGCAAGGTAAACACTCATTTTACCAACTGTTAAAAAGAGAATTGTTTGCCTATTAAAGCAAAGTGCTGAATTCCCCTGGCACTCTGGCGGCACACCTCGAACCCGTATTTGAAGAATCTGACACCCAGGCAGCCTTCATAAACCGCTCTTCTCTCATCTTCCAGTAAAGCCCTTCACTGTAGGCTTCTAACTTGCCTTTGTACTGGTGCATCAGGCTGTTTCCTCCTCAGCTTCTGCAAGTCATTGTACCTCTTTTCACTTTCATGTGTTTGAATGAAATAGCTTTTTGCTCTGTAACATTGCAAGCCAAAGATTAAACATTTGCCACCGCCACCCCCAGACTCCACATTCTCCAGGTGGCTCTGGAGGTCAGCCTCTGCAGGCAGGCGGTTTACATTGCCACTCGGTGGTGTCATTGTCCATCCGCTTCAACGCTGACACATATGCACTTTTTTGAGTTAATTCAGTGAGTTCCTGCTCTGCATTGATGCACTGTCCCTGTGAGTCGAGTTAAACCATGCAGGGGCCCAGGTAAAGCGAAACCTTGCACACCTTGATCTTCGCCCACTCTGCTTCCACCCAGCTTCCTGTCTCTGAGACAGGACAACAATGAGCCTACCCAGGTACCTGATGTCCAGCGAGGCCCTTTTGGGTACCAGCCTCTGGAATTTGTCTGCAGCTCCCTGATTTGGCAATAAAAGGATCGTGGGCTGAGAAGAAGCCATCTGCAGGTCTTGGTGGCTGTGGTCCAGGGCATTCCATGTGACACTGCAGCCACAGGGTGGACTTGGAGGACAAAAGTGGACCTAGACCTCTGTGCATGTGGCTTTTCTGTAGAGAATGACACAATTGTTTGCTTGGGTTCCACTTGAGAGAGTTGGACTCGAGCATCTCTGGGGGTGAGAAAATGTATTTCTATTTAACCAAAACTTCATCAATGATTCTCATTGCAGTGGAGAATGAAAACCACTGGATGTGATCACAGAAAAAATGATTGTCCCTAACAGCATGAGCCAATATATCTCTGCTACTTCCTGGGAGAAGTGGGCTGGCTTCTGTGACAGATTTTCCCCCGTTCATTGCCAGTGTTATTTGAAATAAGGTTGAAATTGAGCCACCCAAAGTGTAAATGTCATTTCAGATAAAAATCATAGTCACAGAGTCTCAGAGAAGCGTAACTTCTTTCTGTTGAATTCATGATTATCATCTCCAATATCTTCTACAGTTCATCTTCATCTTCCACTTCATTTTGGAAGCACCAAAATGAACTATTTGATCACCAGTAACTTGCACCTCTTTTATGAAAACGTGGGGATGCCACAGTGCAATGTACAGCTTCTCACTCTGCTGTGAGAACTGTAGTCTGCCACTCTTAGGACTCCAGCTTCCTGCCTCAATGCAAAACCCAGTGGTGGATCCTACAAGCTCACTACCTTCTGGTGTGGACCACACGTTGCCCTTCCGGTCCTGTTTAAGGCCTTGGCTCTTAGCCTTTCTCCCAATATTCTGTTGCAGAAAGATGAGAACTACCAGATGACCACAAGACCTGGTTCATTTGGCAGTGGAGAACTCACCTGGAACCACCTGGCAGCCAGGTGTCAGGACCCACCTGGAATTTGGGACAGGTTCTTGGAGGCATGACAATTACAGAGAAGACCCCTGATTTCTGCGTGGGGAGGGAGCATGCATGAGAACTCAGGATTTCCACAGAAATGCCTTAGGAAAAGGTGTCCTGAGCTTCCATTCTGCCACTCAGCGGCCCAGAAATCTTCAGCAGGAAGGATCAGATTATTACTGGTTCAAAGCTGCCACCCCTATTGTGCTGGGATGAAGCCTGCTGTGGCAAGATTCCCTGGAGGCTGACTACCCTTCAAAACCCCCAAAGCAGCAGAGGTCAGGGATCTGTCTGTGCTAAGCCATAATTTCAACCTGTACTTTTTCTCCAATGTGAGTCCCAATAATTTCCTGCACTGTACTGGTTTTTCACATAAAATGAAGAACAAAGCCTTTGTAAACTACTGAACTACTCTGCAAATTGTGCTTGCCAACTTCCTTTGCTTCTAGAATTCATAGCCAGGTGCGGGCAGCTGGCGGGCACTGGCGCTGCTCCTGCCTCCGTCTCTGGGGAAGCTCCCCAGGAAAGGCGCTGCACAGGCTGCCGTGGTCATTTCTCTCGGCGCCAGCCAGCTCTTGTTTACAATGCGTTTTTAGTGCAAACTAAACATACACACTACCCATCAACCTAAACTACGAATCTGAAGACACCAGCATGCAATATGGCAGCCGCTGTTGAATTCCCACTACTTTGTTCAGTGAAATTTTGTATCATTTCTAATGCTGTTTCCTTAATTATTATTTTTATTTCTCTTTTTATTTTTTTCCCATAATTTTATTGATAAACAAATAGCAATGAGACAGTTTCAAATCAAATTGCTAGGACAGTTTCAATAATTAACGCATTGCATACATTCTTCCTAGTGGTCAATTGCTGTACAAGATTAATTATTATTTTGTATTGTTTAAAAAATGAAATTTTGGGGGTCAGTGAGATAGCTCAGTGAACCAAAGCACCTGCTTAGACAAATGCAGGGACCAGGGTTCAATCCCCGACACAACAGACTGCACCAGCCCTGCCCCTGGGGCCAGTTGAGCCAGCCAGGATCTAGGTGTAGTGACGCATGCCTGTAATCCCAGTGCTGGGGAAGCTGAGAGCAGGGGAATCACCACAAGTCCCAGCTGTGTAGTGAGACCCTGCAACAACCAAATACATTAAAAAACAAAAATACTAAAACATTTTTTCTCTTTAATTTCTTCTTCAGTTCAATCCAAAAACAGACAGTGAATACCTACTTCCACCTTGCTCCTTTTTATTTATTTATTTTATTTATTTATTTATTTATTTATTTATTTGTTGTATTTGGTACAGGGTTTCACTACACAGCTTGGATTCCTAGTGATCATCCTATTTTCAGACTCCCTGGTGCTGGGATGACAGGTATGCACCACCATGCCGGGACTCTGTGGCCAGCTCAGTGCCCCCAGGGGTGCAGCATGCAGGACAGGGGACTGAACCCTGGGCCCTGCACCTGACTAAGCAGGTGCTTAGTCTGCTGAGCTGTCTCACCAGCCCTCACCTTGATCCTTCAAGTCACCATCGATATTCCTAACCTGGCCAAGCAGCTCCTTGTCCTCTCCCCAGACCACCCGCCCTGTGATGAACACGTCTAAGCACACAGGAGACTGTGGATTAGACCATGGGACTAAAGAAGAAGATTAGTGGAAAAGCACATGAGTTCCAATTAAAGCCCAGAGTTTAGTACCAAAGCTAATTCCTAGTCTTGGCAAAGGAACTACATTTATGCAAAATATTAACTTTAGGAGAGACTAGGCAAAGGGAATATGGCTATCCTCCATGCTGTCATTACAACTTTACTGTAAATCTAAAATTATCCTCTCCAATTTTTATAAGTCACGTTAAGTGAAACATATATTCCTTTGAATCAGAGAGAGGTGAAAAGAAAGTTTCCAATGTTATCAAATCTGGGAGTTTGAGGAGGCCTGAACTAAAATAAGAAGGGAATTTAGATTTACATTTGCATTTAAAATTGTAGTTCTCAACATTTCTGAAGCACTTTTGCATTCATGTCATTTAATGAAAAAAGAAATCTGTTGAAGAAGGCAGGTGTTAAGACCCACCTTTTGTTGTGGAAAAATTGGGGCTCAGAAGTGTAGCTCCCTGTCCAGAATTGCACAGCAGGGGAGTTATGAGGCACCTGCCATAACATGCCGGCTCTAAGGGTCTGGCTCTGAGAGTTGCCCTCCTCCACCTTGGAAGGTGAGCTGAAGACCCTAAGCTTGTCATCCTGTCACCCTCTTGTTCGGGATTTAGGAGAAATAGAAATGAAAACTAATGTACAGATCTACAAGGGAAAGATGCTTGATTGGAAGAGTGGAGGTCTGAGTGGGAACCTCAGGGTGGCTTGGGACTGGAGGGGTACGCTTGGTCACATAGGTGCAGTCTGGCCCTCTTCCCAGGGCAGAAGGCTGGCTCTGGAGGACTCACTGTGGCCAGGGGTCCAGGTGCTCATCACCTCAGCTCCAGTGTCATATTCCTGGGCCCTTGCTTATGCAAGATGATTCATTTCTGGAATAGATTGTCATGAGCTCTGGCGGTCTGCCGTGGGAGGCCTGTCTTGGTGTGCAGGCGACCATGGGTTACGAGGGCGGCTCAGGACTTCTGGGTGCAGCAAGTGTCCCTGTGAGCCTCTCTTCCTGGAGTCCGCAGTCTTTCAGGGAAGAGGTCACATGAGCTCAGGGCTCATCGTCCGCGCTCACTGGCCTCACTGCAAAGGGCAGCAGGCAGTCCCCAGCAGTCACACACTCGCCTCATGGATGCTTGAGGATCTTGTCACCATCAAGTCAGGACATAGTGACTGGCACCTCACGTTTCTGCACACCATGGAATTCTATTCCTGTCTTCTAGCTTCTAACCTCTCACTTTTGCTAAGTCTCTCAAGAGTTCCTCGGTTCTCCAATTTCTTCACTACATGGTGATGGAAAAACTGGATATCCACAAGCAGAACATTGAGACTAGATTCCAGTCTTGACTTTGTGAAAAATTCGGTTCAGAAAGGATCAAAGACATAGGTCTAAACCCAGAAATTCTTAAGTTTTTCGTAGAATGTCTGTCCTAGCTTGTCAGATTTCAGAGCCTTCTGAGCCATTCTTCAATACGGCTCTGCAGGTCCTCAGCCTGACCTCAGATCCTGCACATGTCACAGGCCCTATATCTACAACGTTGTGATTTCCAATCATCAAGCATCCCAATCCTCCTTTTGATTTTTTTTTTTTGTGTGTGTGTATTTGGTACAGAGTCTCACTACACAGTTAGAATTTGTAGTGATCCTCCTGTTTTCAGCTCCCCAGAGCTAGGATTACAGGCCTGCACCACCACAACCAGACTTAGTGGCTGGCTCAGCATGCCTGGCGGTGGGGCCTGCATGGTGTGTGGTGCTGAGGATCAAAACCTGGTCCTGTGCTTGCCTAAGCAGGCACTTAATCTGCAGAGCTATCTCACTGGCCCATGAATCCTCCTTTGGGATTCATCACAACTGTTTTCAACTTTCTGCTTAATGGCCAGATCCTATGATTCATGTGGCAAATGGGCATTACCCATATGGCAAGGGCTCTACCTCCCTGCTCAGGAAAGAAATATTGAATAGAAACCACTTGCATGCTGTGCGCCATTTTTGTTTTTTCTCTTGTCAGGGTCTCAAATGCTGTAACATAAGTGCCAGCCTAGCAAGTGCAAGGTCCTAAGTTTGATCCCAAGAATAAAAAAGGAAAAAAGGAAGGAAGGAAAGAAGGAAGGAAGGAAGGAAGGAAGGAAGGAAGGAAGGGAAGAAAGGGAAGAAGGAAGAAGGAAAGAAAGAAACAAAGAAGAAAGAAGAAAAGTAAGACCGAAAGAGAAAAAGGAACAACACCACTTAATGTATTTTGCATTTTTTACATTTTTAAAAATGTATTTGGTTGTTGCAGGGTCTCACTACTCAGCTTGGATGCATGGTGATCCTCCTGTTTTCAGCCTCTCCAGTGCTGGGATTATAGGCGTGTGCCACTACGCCCCGACTCTGGCCAACTTACCCACCCTGGGGGCGAGGCTGGCATGGTATGTGGTCCTGGGAATCAAATCGCAGACCCTGCATTTGCCTAAGCTTGTCTAAGCAGGCATTTTAGTCTGCTGAGCTATCTTTCCAGACTGTATTTTCATATTTATTATTGAATACATATAAATCAGGCATGACCATTTTTCATATCACAAAGCCTCAAATTTTAAATTCATTTTACCCTGAAACAGAGATCTTGGGAATTTTTGAAGAACTTTTGTACTTGGTACAGGATCTCGCTACGTAGCTCAGACATGTAGTGATCCTCTTGTCTCAGCCTCTCTAGTACTGGGATTATAGGCACATGCCATCATGCCTGGTTTTGGTGGTCAGCACAATATACGGTACCAGGGATCAAACCAAGATACTTGCACTTGCCAGGCAGGCACAAAGACTGCTGAGCTATCTCCCCAGCCAAGGTCTTGGGAATTTTTATGCCAAAAGAGATTATTAGCCTCTCACCTCAGCGTTGTGGTTTCCAGTGTCCTAAGACCAGGGCTGTAAGGTCTCCTCAGAACTTGACTTGCAGCCTCTCCTGACACCTGTTGCCAGGTTTGGACAAGCTAGATACGGGGCAACAGGGGCTGTACCACTTTGGACTTCTGGAAAGCTAGCACAGGAGCGCTTCACCCTAGTCTTCCTCTAGACATAACTGAAAACTTTGCACATTAAATGCTTATGAACATAAGTCACCAGAAGGCAGAGCAAAGAAAGCAACCAGTCAGATAGGTTAGAACATGAGAAAAACTACCACAGTGAGTTGTGTGGGACTAGGTCCCAGAGTCTGATATGAAAAAACTGGCAAGCCTTTAACATCAATAGGTGTAGATGAAGGGAAAAATGTACTCATTCCAGCATAATGACCAAAACAAGGGCAGCACAGGAAGGCAGTCTCAGTTTAGTCCACAAACACTGTACACAGCAGAAAAATCATGCTGCCTCCTTACCCTACCAGGAAACCTGACTTCTTCTAGTCCAGGGAGATAGTTCAAGGGCATAAGTGCCAGCCTGGCAAGTTCAAGGTCCTGAGTTTGATCCCAAGTGTAAAAAAGGAAGGAAAGATGGAAGGAAGGAAGGAAAGAGAGAGAGAGAGAGAGAGAGAGAGAGAGAGAGAGAGAGAAACCAAAGGAAGAAAGAAGGTGACTCCCTCCATCTTGCTGCTGTGCTGTGTCACCTGCCCACAGAACCCTCCATGGTGAGCTGAGATCTCCATCCCTGCTGGGCAGCAGAGCCCGTGGAGAGCAGAGGCCTGCCCATCTGCCCCTACCCCACAGCACTGAAGCGTCCTTCTGCTGATCTCTGGGAGCATCCTACGCAGGATGTTCACCACCCCATGGTGCAGGTGGAGGCCCAGTGCTCAACACTGTTGCTCTCAGCAGTGAGATGCCCGCACACACACCCTCCATGCACTCCTTGGTGCTCTGTTGCCCCTCCATTAGCCCAAAGCCACAGGGCCAGCCAGCCACGGACTGGAACCTCTGCAACTGGGAGCCAGAGCAATCCTTTTCTCTGTATAAGTCAGTTATCTCAGGTGTTTTATTAGTGATGGAAGCTCACAAGAGTCATGTCACCAGATACTCTGGGGCAAAAACTTCCACTCTCATTTTCTTCTCCTCTCTTTTTTCTATAACTTCCTGGGGACTTAACTTTCCAGCAGCTCTGGGTTACATCACATGCTTGAGAAAGCAGAAACCAGAGGACACACAAACAGAGAGAGAGAGAGAGAGAGAGAGAGAGAGAAGCAGAGAGAAAGAGAGAGACAGAGACAGACAGACAGACAGACAGACACAGAAAGACAGAGACAGAGAGAGATAGAAAGACAGAGAAAGACAGAGATTACAAGATTTATGAATGCTAAAATTTTTTACCAAAATTATTTTTTATTTAGAATTGGCTGATGCTTTTGCAGTTTGTTTAGTTTGTTTAGGTCTCAGAGACCTAGCCAGGGAATCATATGGATGTCCTCAAAGGAAAAAACCCCTAGGGACATAATGAACGGCCAGAGTCAGACTGCAAGAGAAGATGGGAAGGAACAGGATGAAGAGACTCTCCCTGAGGGGGTTTGTGTGGTGGAAGACGGGCAGCGAAGGAAAGGAGCAAGATGCCCCTGTGGTGCAAGGCCAAGAGCTGGTCTGTCTGTGTGGCCTGCTGGCTTTAGAATAGTCCTATGAAAAGGACAATTTCTGTTTTTATTTCTTATCTTTTACGCTTGGTAGACTTGATGTGGCCGGAGGGAAAATCATAAAGCCTCCTGTCTCAGATAATTATCATATTCACTTTGAGTTTTCTTTGCTTTATTCCCTATAAATATCTCTCATCACACAGGAGACTCTTAATAAACCTCATTTCCCGGCCACCCAGCCTCCCCCCATCTCTCAGCCTGTACCTTCCTCCTGCCTGCCCCTGGAGCCTGGGTGGTGAGGCCCCGGTTAAGAGACACTGTCACGGAAGAATCCCGGCTCCAGGAGTTGCAGACTGCCTGCTTTCTGCTCCCCACAGCCTTAGTCCTCCTGACCAAGAAGCTGTGCTCCGTGGCAGCTGGGGTGCAGAGCAGGGCAGGAGCAGCCAGGGCCCCATGCAGCTCTTCTCCAGGAGCCAGAGCTGCGCCAGGCAAGGGGAGGCTGGCGCTGGACTCGGGCACTCCTGGGTGGCCTGCCTGACTGGAGATCTTTGCGAAGGGAGCATTATTCCAGGCCTGCTGCCCACCTCTGGTGGGGCCTTGGACAGCAGAAGGAGACTGATTGTCCAGCACAGTTAAGATTCCTACCTGTGGAGGGACTGAAAGTCTATTTTTGCAGATAAGGCAACTTTGTTTAGATTTGTGTCTGATCTTTAATTAGAACAAATAGCTTTAGACACAAAATAGAATAAAAAATTGATGATCCAGTGACAATTAATTGCTTTCAGGAAGCACCAGATGCACTTACAAGGAGAATGTAATTCATGTATTTTTTAAAGCACATTTGGTTAAGTAAATAATGCATTGTACCACTTGTGCTGATATTTCTAAATATGTCTTTTAAGAATTTATAATAAAATTTTTCCTCTGAGAATGTCAGGATGTCAGGGAAGTCTGCTTAATTGGTGAAGAAGTTAACATGGAACTGTACACAGGCACTGTACACAAGCACCCACCACCAGAGCGGCATAGGGCTCCAGACAGGAAGACAGCCACAGGGTTTAGGGTGAGGCTGTCTGGCTTCAGGAAAACCCTGCAGCGCACGGCAAAATCCATAAAGGGCGATCTGCAGTTGGAGGAGGGAGAGTTACTCCCTAGACCTCTGGGCAATCAAGTTTGAGGTCAGCCAGAGGTGAGAGTAGCCCTGAAGCAAAGATGAAGGCGACGCCCCACACCTGTGGCATCCAGCCAGCCCTGGGGTTCTCTAGCCAGGGTCTGTGTTGTAAGGGACTTGAGCAGAGGACCTCCCAATAAGATCCCTTCAGGCCTCCGTGGAGATGCTAGACCTGTCAGGAACAGCTAGACCGCTGAACAAAATAAAGCAACAGTTTGCTAAGCTGGCCCAGAGGGTGAGGAGATCACCGTGAACTGCTCAGTCCAGTCAGCCATGGCCAGCTGGGGATCTGGAAGGCCTGCTGCTCCCCCACCAGAGAGCCTCAGGAGGACTGTCCCTCAGCAAAACAGCACTGTGTGAGCACAGCCTGCCCCTCATCACGTAGGCTCTGCTGCCTCAAACACTGGCACAGACACAAGCTCAGTACGTTCTTCAGTTTTATGAAGTCCTTAACCAAAACTACAGATAGAAATTCAGTTCTGGACTCTCAGCAAAGAAAATCAGATTCTATGCTTTCCATTCCTTTTAGAGTATAAGCTCAAATCCTTGCTTGTATGATTTGGACATGGGTAAATGTTGCTTGCAGTCTGCGTGTGGAAATGTAAATCTCATGGCGAGGTACTAAGAAGGTGGACACTCCATGCAATTATGGTGTCTAGAGGTAGGACCTTGGGAAGTGATTAGGACTAGACAATGTCATTAGGGTGGAACACCCATGACCGAATCCTAGAAAGGGACAAAGAGAGACACACATGCATGCTGCCTCTTGCATATGGTGGCCCACACCATTTCTAGCTATCCCTGCCTGAAGGCCATCATCAGATGTGGCCTTTCCACCTCAGACTAGAACAAGGAGGCATGTAAGCCTCTTTTTTATGCATGGCCCAGTCTGTAGTGTTGTGTTACTGACAAAGAAAATCAAGCAGCATCTTTACTGTTGCTGCTAAGGCCAAGCCTGCCTGTCCAGGGCCTGTCCCTTGCCCATCCTCAGTGCACAGCCAGGCTCTCCTGACAAAATGCCTGTTCCCATGCTGGCCTCCTGTACTCCATGGCAATGGTTGGATCTAAATTGGTAGCAGACCAAAAGTAGCTTTTACCTGGAGCTGGAGATAGCTGACCAAGTACTTCTGGCATCAGAATTAACAAATTCTCAAAGGAAGATAATAAGTTGGCTGGTATTTCCCATTTCTAGGCCCAGATATCATACTTACATAGCCAAGAGCTCTGGAATTTAGGTAGACCTGCTTCTTGACTGTGAAAGATGTATTTCTTTCTCTTTTTTATGAGCAGAATATACTTATTGGGGGAAAGAAAGCTCCTGTCTTAAAGAGGGACAGGAGGGGGTCCCAATGGGTTGTGCCAGAGGAGCTGTCTCTTCCAGGGATTTTATAGTGTAAAACCATGTAATGAGGCAGGTCTAAGGTGGAGAACATGGGAACTTGCTGAGGTGGACATGAGGTGAGACAAAGCTATGGTCAACCAATGAGATTACAAGCACAATTGCTCAGGTAAAATTGATTAAATCCA